>JAOTOL010000687.1:0-108322 GCA_034440575.1 Imbricaverruca yamaguchii | reverse complement strand
GGGGTCCTTGACGATCCACCAGTTGTTGACGTCCTTGCCCAGGTAGTGAGGAGACCTGCTGCTGGCGGCCTCGAGTTGCGCTCGATGTCCACCTCGGCCGGGTACGGCTCGTCGTGAGTGGAGCCAGCAGGGCTGGCCGCGCGCGAGGCGCAGCGTCACATGCGAGCGCCAGCCCTACCGCCAGCGGCTGGTTCTTGATGATGTTGGCCAGGCCGTCCTGTGGAGGTGGGCCAGGCACATTGGTCGGACTGTCCAGAGGTGGGTCAGACCGTCCTGTGGAGGTGGGCCGCGTGGACACTGGTCAGACCGTCCTGTGGGGGTGGGCCTCGGACGGGGTGTGGGCGGACGTCGGCGACAGCCCAGACCGTCCTGTGGTGGAGGTGGGCCGCGGACACTGGTCAGACCGTCCTGTGGGAGGTGGGCCGCGGACACTGGTCAGACTGTCCTGTGGAGGTGGGCCGCGGACACTGGTCGACCGTCCTGTGAGGTGGCCGTGACACTGGTCAGACCGTCCTGTGGAGGTGGGCCGCGGACACTGGTCAGACCGTCCTGTGGAGGTGGGTCATGGACACTGGTCAGACCGTCCTGTGGAGGTGGGTCAGACCGTCCTATGGAGGTGGGTCATGGACACTGGTCAGACTGTCCTGTGGAGGTGGGCCGCGGACACTGGTCAGACTGTCCGTGGAGGTGGGGCCGCGGACACTGGTCAGACCGTCCCGTGGAGGTAGGCTGCGGACACTGGTCAGACTGTCCTGTGGAGGTAGGTCAGACCGTCCCGTGGAGGTAGGTCAGTGGACACTGGTCAGACTGTCCTGTGGAGGTAGGTCAGACCGTCCTGTGGAGGTGGGCCGCGGACACTGGTCAGACCGTCCTGCGGAGGTAGGCCGGACACTGGTCAGACTTGTCCTGTGGAGGTAGGTCAGACCGTCCTGTGGAGGTAGGCCGCGGACACTGGTAAGACTGTCGGCGTGGAGGTAGGTCAGACCGTCCTGTGGAGGTGGGCCGCGGACACTGGTCTGACTGTCCTGTGGAGGTAGGTCAGACCGTCCTGTGGAGGTGGGGCTGCGGACACTGGTCAGACCGGTCCTGTGGAGGTGGGCCGCGGACACTGGTCAGACTGTCCTGTGGAGGTAGGTCAGACCGTCCTGTGGAGGTGGGCCGCGGACACTGGTCAGACTGTCCTGAGGTAGGTCAAATCGTCCTGTGGGAGGTAGGCTGCGGACACTGGTCAGACTGTCCTGTGGAGGTAGGTCAGACCGTCCTGTGGAGGTGGGCCGCGGACACTGGTCAGACCGTCCTGTGGAGGTGGGCCGCGGACACTGGTCAGACTGTCCTGTGGAGGTAGGTCAGACCGTCCTGTGGGAGGTGGGCCGGGACACTGGTCAGACCGTCCTGTGGAGGTAGGCCGTGGACACTGGTCAGACTGTCCTGTGAGGTAGGTCAGGACTGTCCTTGTGGGAGGTAGGCTGTGACACTGGTCAGACTGTCCTGTGGAGGTAGGTCAGACCGTCCTGTGGAGGTGGGCCGCGGACACTGGCCAGGCCGTCCTGTGGAGGTGGGCTGCGGACACTGGTCAGACTGTCCTGTGGAGGTGGGCCGCGGACACTGGTGAGACCGTCCTGTGGAGGTGGGCTGCGGACACTGGTCAGGCCGTCCTGAGGAGAATGGGCTGCGGATACTGGTCAGGACTGTCCTGGTGGTGGTGGGCAGCGGACACTGGTCAGACTGTCCTGTGGAGTGTGGGCCGTGGACACTGGTAAGGCCGTCTTGTGGAGGTGGGCTGCGGACACTGGTCAGACCGTCCTGTGGAGGTAGGTCAGACCGTCCTGTGGAGGTAGGCCGCGGACACTGGTCAGGCCGTCCTGTGGAGGTGGGCCGCGGACACTGGTCAGACTGTCCTGTGGAGGTGGGGGTCGCGGACACTGGTCAGACTGTCCCGTGGAGGTGGGCCGCGGACACTGGTAAGGCCGTCTTGTGGAGGTGGGCCGCGGACACTGGTCAGACCGTCCTGTGGAGGTAGGTCAGACTGTCCCGTGGAGGTAGGCCGCGGACACTGGTCAGACTGTCCCGGTGGGGGAGGTCAGACCGTCCTGTGGAGGTGGGCCGCGGACACTGGTCAGACTGTCCTGTGGAGGTGGGCTGCGGACACTGATCAGACCGTCCCGTGGAGGTGGGGTCAGACCGTCCTGTGGAGGTGGAAGCCAGAGGTACGCGGTCCGATTCCGCGCGATGCCCGCCCTTCCTGCCAGAGTGAGAGGCAGACGACGCCATATGGTCTCAGCTGCTGAGTGCGTCATAAAGCCACGATCCAATCCAATCCGTGAATAAAAGCTGAATGCTAGAATATCAGGTTAGAATCCATGAAACAGTCCTATTTCACCTTCGAATCCTTGCGGAAAAAGTCTATGTTCTGGTACACTTGTTGCCAGTATATACAAGTAGTTTCTTAACTTGGAAGTAAAGCACATGCTTATGGGTGCAAACGTGATTTAAGTTGGCTAATCGAGTGTCGGAAATTGTGTGATGCGTTATCCTGGAAGTCCTCCAGCGAGCGGCATCTCCAGCGGCCTGCGCCTCCACGTACCTCGAGCGAGGCCTGGAACGCGCTGGTCATGATGCTGTCGTAGCCGCTGCCGGAGCGGTACAGCACCGTCAGGTGTACGTAGAAGCCGCCGATGTACGGCCAGCGGCACGGCAACCACCACCAGGCCGCGCACAAACAGCTGAGCGGCCAGCCGACGTCCGCTGACGTCGCGGCGCGGCACCAACCGCCAGAAGTCCTGGTACACCATCAGCCGCAGCCGAGCAGCAGCGTCAAGGAAGCCGGAGTAGCGCACACTGGGAGGACGGAGTCGCATGGGAGGTCAGCCAAACTGGGGAACGGGAGTCACGTGGGAAGTCAGCCGAGCAGCAGCGTCATACAGCCGGGAGTAGCGCACACTGAGGGACGGAGTCACGTCGAAGGTCAGCTAAACTGAGGGACGGAGTCACGTGGGAAGTCAGCCGAGCAGCAGCGTCATGAAGCCGGAGTAGCGTACACTGAGGGACGGAGTCACGTGTGAGGTCAGCTAAACTGAGGGACGGAGTCACATGGGAGGAGCGAAAGGAAAGCGGAGAAGGAACTGGAGGATTGGAGTACGAGGTAGCTAAACTGAGGGACGGAGTCACAAAGGTCAGACGTGCAACAGCGTCATACAGCCGGAGTAGCGTACACTGCAGATGGAGTCACGGGGAGGTTGTTGCTGTTTATTCAGTGGTTCACGACGCACTCCCTGCACATTCACGGCTAATAGCACCGCTCACACTGCTTCTCCGGTGGGCCGCGGGATTGGGAAATGTCCGGAGTGACGCTAGTGTCGAACCCGGAACCTTTGGTACCCAGAGCCCAATGTCTTAACCACTCGGCCACCCCCGCCCCCACGTGGAAGGTCAGCCGAGCTGAGGTTACAAATATTCTGGAGCCGAGACATCCAAATCTTTAGCAGCAGCCGCACGCAACACGGTTACATTGTGACGGTTATTTGGCCAGCGTTTCCTACACGAGCAAGCTAATGAAGTGCCCGCGGAGAGTCAGATCAAATGTAATTACAGTAACCTACGGAGGGTCTGGCCAGGTGTGACTACGTACCATGCAGGACACAGATACCGTCCTCGGAGACGGAGTCAGGCAGATTTGTGGTTGTATCTGGCGAGCGCCAGAGAGCCGCGACATGCTTGCCCCACCTGACACTCGACAGCCACACGCGGTCAGACCGGGCGAGCCGGTGGAGCCTCGCTCACCTGGTGGCTGCGCCGAGCAGGCCGAAGCCGAGTCCGAGCCAGCCGAACCACGCGGCCGAGAAGCCGTCGCAGCGTCGAAAGCGCGCCACACAAGCACCCCCAGCACGGAGAACAGCAGCAGGAACGGCTCGATGAAGATGAAGCGCGACTGGGTGAGCAGCGCGTTATCTGTCGAGGCGCGAGACACGGTTACAGGCTGGTCCGGTCCGGGAACCGACTATGAACGGTGTCGATTCTGGTGGGAACGAGAGGAGAAACGGTTCATGCGTTATGTGGTTCAAACTCAGCCAAAGTGACGTCCACTATTGGCAATTAGACCTATGAAGAATACGAGGCAGATTCAAGTCCGAAACCGCTCCCGACATTCACTTCGGTAAAGGTTCAGCAATGCATTTCCAGCGGATGACATGCCGCGGTGGTGCCACTAGTAAGTGGGAAGGTCGAGCATAGTAATGAAGACATGGCGAATGTCACACCAAGTTTGCAAAAGATGAAAGTTGTAACATATTTAAGTTACATGATACAAATTGTAACATGTAGATCCAGGAATGTTCCCACATGTAGGCTGGCAATGTCGCCGATGGCAATGGCAATGTCCTACATGTCGCCGATACGCCAGTAGCCCTGGCGTATCGGCGACATTGATATGACGATTACACATTCCACTTAAGACGCTTCTTCAGTGGTGAAAATGCTTGTGTTTTTCCGGAACACTGGGGTAGCATGTACCCCGACACCCCAGTTTTTACACCAGTGTTGTCAGGCAGGAGATATGATGTTCAGCGAACACCGCAATGTGAGTCGCCAAACGCTTACAACGGAGTGAGGTCTCTCACCGAGCAGCACAAGAACGCCAGCGAGGGCAGCGGACCGCCGCGACACGTCTAGTTCTCGCAGCAGACAATAGGTGGCGGGCAGGAGCGCCGCGCCGAACAGAGCCGGCAGCAGCCGCATCAGGTAGACCGGAAATGAGTCCGGATACTCGTCGCCGATCTTGGTGAACGGAAAGTCGCCTGAGGAGCACATAGGTCGATGCGGTAGTGGGAGGGGTCGGTTATTGGTTTTACGACACTGCGACCGTTAAGTCATGCAGCGTCGCCAATCTCTCGCACCAATTGGTCACGGGCGAAGAGTAGCGACAGGTGAGACTCGAACCCACACCTTTCGACTGTGAGACGAGCAACTTACCCCTAGACTCCTCATCCCCTCGGTAATGGGAGGGGAAAAGTACGAAAAAATAAAACTGAAGTGAAATTCAAAGGTCGTGCAAAAAACACATTGCATATGTTCATATCCTTGCTGCTGGTTTCCAGTGGTGTATTCCTTTCCTACCACCGCCTTCAAAGCGCTAGATACGTGTAGTTCGGTTAAATACACATCAGTGAAACTGTACGAAGAACATACAATGTATTCATGGTGATAGAAACGACGATAAATGTTCCTTTATTTTAACTTCGTGATTGAACATCAGGCAAGTGACGTGCAAAGAGGCTTTGTACTTGCTAACGACTTCTAAAATTGCTGACTCATATTACCTCTAACTGTAGTTATGGGCACAACTTGAGCTCATTGTCGATGTGCCACTGAACGTTAATTCATCCTCATCTAAAATTGTTTGGCGCACAACTAGATGCGGGGTGTTTTGGTGCTCAGAGTTAGCGTCGATGAGAGGATTTTGGTGCATAGAGTTAGCGATTCTATTTTCAGGTGAATAGCCTTCATGGTGTGATTTCGGTCATACTGAAGAGCGTGCATTGTAAATCTGAAATTTTCTTGTAATGCTTATGTAACAATTACTATCCCTATGTATAAATTATTCCTTTATGCAATCATCATTTCCTTATGCTCCCTTATGCAATAATTACATCCTTATGTAAACATCATTTCCTGTAATGCTCATGTGGGCCAACATTATCAGGCCGAAAGTAGCGTTTCAATTATCATTCAATATGGCCACGTCTTTAGCCAGATCACTCGATAATCAACGGAACATCTTACACATATTTGATAGTATTCTCGGCTGAGCTGTTTTCCATCTCAGACCGACGACGTAAAATGTATACATGTGGCGTGCATTAATGTGGTGCATGCCACCGCCAATGGAAATTGAAGCTAATGTAAAGTGAATCCTGAAGCGTTTTTTATGCAATGCAGCACAGCTACTGATGCATACTGGACTGCAACGACAATGCTTTTAATCAATAAGTCATCATGTGGACGGGGCTTCCCCGACAGGACTGCAGAGGTGCACAAAGCATAGGCGTAGGAAAGTCTGAAAAAGTGGGGGCCAGGGTCAGCAGCAGGGGCGCATCCAGCAATTTCGCAAAGTACCATGATTGAGCACTTTTGGATAGAGCTCCCGATAAACTTAATAGTGAACACACACACATCATACAGTGAACACACAACACTGCGAAGGGGGGGAGCAGGTCCCCCTGGGCGCGCCTATGGCCAACAGCAACATGTGCTACTGAAAAAAACATCATCTCGGTACAAGTACTTTCAAATTCACACTTCTCGCTGGACTCGGAACTCTTTTCATGACTGATGGATTCTTTTGTAATAATGGGTTTATCTTCCTGGTGTGAGTGAAACCAGTAGTATTACTATACCTATTCGAACAAAATGTCTCCAACTTCCGCTATGTGCGAGTGTGCGCGGGGTGCTAGCTCATTACTGTCCCACTGAAGGGTATGTGGCGCGCCCCAGTTTCAATGACATAGTGACATACGTCATTCAGATGGTCCCCGTTGCAAATATTCACCGATGTTGGTGAGAAGAAAGAATAAGCAAACACGAAGCTTACTTGCTTACTTGCTGGTCCATGGCAAAAGAAGTCTCATGATTGATACTGGAGAGGATGCGAAACATGAAAGGCGGGTGATCGCTGGTTGAAGATTATTTGATCCGGTGTGTAGCAGGCCAGGATTGGCAGACTGGAGCAAGGAAAAACGCGATAAAGTTGTCATGCTGCACCTTCGCTCCATTGCTAAGCTTGCTAATGCATTGCTTTTAGGTGCGTCTATGTAATCTTTCTTGTCGCCAATAAATCAAGGACTGATGAAAATCCATGTTCGCACTCTCAAGAGTAATTAGGTAGTGATCTGCATCTTCAGTGGCGGCACTTTGCGCTGGAATGTAAGACATGAACATGAAAGAGTAAACATGAAGAGGTAAATGCAATACCTAGGGCCGCATATGATAGGTAGCAGAACTGGCCTTTGGAATAAAGAGAGAGTATTCGATTGGCACATTGTGCGCCTCTGCAGTGCTGGTACCCCCAGTGGTCGAAGGTGTATGTTTTCCTAAGCTATCTTACTCCCAGTAAAAAGCCATGACTGAAATATGATTGTCATTGCTATGGGACTGCACGCTTGTCTGTTGGAGCCGCAGGCGTAATTTCAATGCCCAGTAATATAATCACATATAGGCATTTACGCGAACATCAATTGCACTGCTATTATCCCCTGGCTTGCCAACAAGCGAACGATTTAATTCGATAACGTAGCTTGGCGGCAGCAGTGCCAAACAGGCAAGAAGAGCTCACGAACTTCCGAATATCGGTCACCACATTCCCACCTGTCAACAATCATTCATTTTCTCTACCAGCAAAACCACCCAAGTACGCCGGAAGCGCCAGTAGCTGCTTCCCTAGAGGTGGTTGCGAGTCGAAGAAGAACAAATTCCTCAAATAAAAGCTGGCGAACCTGCCGTGGTGGAGCTCATCGAACCTGGAACAACGACGGATTGGAATCGACATAAAAAATAACGTGAACAAAGAATGAATGTGCGAGTTATCAGGACGCCAAGCAAATCAAGTCATCGCGATCATCACGATATGCGTCGTGATCATCACAATAGGCATCATGAGCATAACAATAGGCATCGCTATCACCATGACAGGCATCGTGTTTATCACGCTGCCAGGTTACAACAACTTTCAACTAAACAATCTGCGAAACAATCTGCATGACATCAGAATCGTGAAACAGGACAATTAGCAACTCGTGGGCGACAATGGCCCTTGCAAGAGCCTGGCAGCATGGTCTGCATGGGAGGACCACACGGCCACACTTGAGCAGGTATCCCACGGCACCCACAGCACTATGGTGATGTCCAGAGAGCAGGACATCGCGGCGCGTCGCGGGGAGGCGTACTCACACCACAGCGTGGGGTGTGTCGAGTCCGTGGAGGCGTGTGGCGAGGCCGGCCAGCAGCAGCAGCGCCGCCATCGACACGTCCACTCCGAACCGGCGTCGGCCGGCGGCCGGCCGCTGCGGCTCCTTCTGGTCCGCATCGTCCGCCTGCAGACCACGCAGCCGTCACAGCGGCGCCAACAAGTCTGCCACCCGAGGAACAACACGCCCACCACCAGAGGACCAACACGCCACCCGAGGAACAACACGCCCACCACCAGAGGACCAACACGCCACCCGAGGACCAACACGCCACCCGAGGAACAACACGCCACCCGGGGAACAACACCCATGCCACCCGGGGAACAACACCCCTGCCACCCGGGAAACAATACGTCCGCCACCCGGGGAACAACACCTCCACCACCCGGGGAACAATACGTCCGCCACCCGGGGAACAACACCTCCACCACCCGGGGAACAACACCTCCACCACCCAATTGACCAACATGCCAACCGCTAGAGGGCCAACACGCCCACCACTCGGCGACCAACACGCCTTCCACTCGAGGTACCAACACATCTGCCGTCGCAACACACAATCAGAGGACCAATGCGTCTGCCAACAGGCCCACAATCAGAGGACCAACACGCCCGTCACGTTCAGTCGGAATGAAGACTAGATGCCACCTGTCACGTCATGGTAAATCCCTGGCGCCGGATATCGAAGCGAGTTTAGCATCGCGTCCTTGACGTACACTGGACGTTGCACAATCACGTTGTACTTTGCGCTATGCTCCACATAAATCGCGCCGGTGCCTCCCCCACAGCAAAATTTACCGAGACACTACAAAATCAAGCGGGGTCCATGAACTTCAGCAGAAATATCGAAACTCAACCTGGGCTCTGGAGCCTCAAAATCGCTCAACGGCCAAAATAAATCGCTTAAGGCCCAATCAAAAATGTTCGGCTCCGAAATAATCGGGCCGACGCCACGAACACATCGGACCGGGACATTAATCATCGCGCTAAACAGCCCTCCCCCACCAAAACACAAAAAACGCTTCGAGTACCGGAAAAATCGGACAGAGGCCCCGAAATATAACACCGAAATCTACAAAGATTATCAAGGCTTCGAGCTTCGAGAAAATCAGACGTCCTGAGAAAATAGCGTATTGGCTCGACAAATCGTGCCTGGGCCCCAACACGTCATACTGTAGCCACCAACAATCGTGCATGGCCAAGCATGTCAAACTGGGAATCAAATAATTCGCTTCGAGGCTCCAAATATACGCAACGTGGTCCTAAGCACACACCAGGATCCCGAAACCGTATCGAGGAACTAGCAAACACCCTGCGGCCAGCAAAAACGACAGGGCTTCAAAACATACACCGGGGCCCTAAATGAACATACCCAACACTCAAAAGCACACCGGAGATCCTCAAAGCGCATTGGTTCCTCAAAGCACACCGGGACTGTAAAGACGGCATGATATCCTAAAAAAGCGGCCGAAGCACGCACAAAGCAAGACAGTTATAAAAACACGAGCCGGTGCACTAAAAAACAAATCGTGGGCCTTCGAAAAACGCGTTTTGACCACGAACATTCCGGAAGTCAATACAAAAACGACAAATTCATGAAGACTCAAGGTTTTAACAGCTCACCGGGCCCTCAAATTACCCTAACGCCGTGACAACTCGCAGACGAAGCACACTCAAAGAGAGCACAAAGAACACTGAAGCAGGCTGGTGCCTTAGTTCGGTAGACAATCTGGGAGCGTGTTCAAGCGAACAGATAGGGCACACAATAGTTCATAGAGGTGTCCGGAATTTTTCCAGCCCGTAAATTTGGGAAGAAAAGAAACAATCTTGGAATTGAATTTATCGAATCTTTCCCACGAACCTTCATGCGAAGCATTCCATGCCGTAGTACAAGATTACCAAATGACAGCAAGCATTAACCCACACCGTCTCTCCGGTCAGATCCTCACACCCAGTCTCGGGGGGTGGGGTGGGGGGTGGGGGCAGATAGTAACCCCATCTAAAATCCAAACTAAGCGTCGCACGAAAAAAAGAGGTGTCAACGGAAAGCGCTCGATGAGTAGGGTCCGGATCCACCCCCAAAACAATTACCCCAAAAGTGAGGCTACCAGGGGTTAGATTTTCAAGACTTTTCACGACTTCCATCATGTTTTTGGCTCTGGGGAGTTCATTTTGGGGATATATGAAAAAAAAATTATTTGGAATGAAAAAGGACGCCCTTTAAAAATAAAAAATAAATATTTTGAAATTTAAAAAACGTTTTTAAGTTTTCTTTGTTTTTCCTTTTCAAATGGGTAGTGCAGACCGAGAAACGTTGTTGAAAGTCAACTTGCCCTAATAAAAAATGTTTACTTTAGCCAAAATCTTCTATTTGAACTGCAATCGGCAAATATGCAAAATTTATATTGAGTCAAAAACGGAAAAAATGAAAAATTCCACTCGTACGTTTTGTTGCATCCCAGTAGATAACCGAACGCTGAAAGTTGCATTAAAATATCTGTATCCGTTAAAGCATGTCGACTGATTGAACTTTTTGGAGGTGACCTCACTTAAACTTGACTAACTCGTTGACCCTAGATGACCTGACTTTAAAAACTGGAACAGCATGCCAAATTGATGTGGAAAAAGGCATGCTAAATTTAGGCCCGCTGCCACGGGCCGTTCGTCCGCTATCCGCGAAAAACCTGAGGGGGGCGTTTGAAGACCCCCCGAGACGGAACAGATTAAACGTAAGGGCCTAGCATAAATCGCAGAATCACACAAAGTGTGACGCATGCACCGAATATGCAAGGTACACGTACACGTGGAAGGTACACGTTCACAGATGTTAGTAAGGTGGCGACCATGCGTTATAGAAGAAAGCGTGTGAACTTGATTGTGTGTATGGGTCGAATTTGGACAGTGCAAGCTGACTAATAAAGGGATACCAGACAAACTCAGCGACACCGGGAGTTAAAATCCAGGGTTTTACAGACGGTGGTGGTAGGACGGATTCCCTCCACAGGAAAATACTAAGTTGTCATAAACTACATTACTATTTTAAATGGCCCCTTCGACATGATAGTGGTTAAAATTCGGCGACTTAGCATATGAGAACAGGTTGGATCCTCTCATGGGTGTCACTTTACATGTGCAAGGGGGGGTGAGCAAACGCCCCATCTCCAATCACTAACTTTACCCTGCAATCATTGATTTTGCTACCATCCAATCAGACCAGCGTTGGAAAAGTGGTTCGTTGACCTGGAGTCGGAGAATAAAAAATTTGTATCGGAGCCCTCCAAGAAAAAGAAGATATTCCTGCCCATGGAGTCGGAGAATAAAAAAAAATGGCCTCAGACCCCACCCCCGCCCCCCTAAAAAAATAGAAAGCTACTGGTGTCGGAGCCCCCAAAAAAAAAGATGATTGCTGAAAAGCGTACAAGCCGCTTACTTACAAGCATACTTACACCCCTTTACTGGACCCTAAGTCACTTCAATTACGCCCACTTAATTCACTCGCACTTACTAGGTTTTTCTCCGGAAAGCTCTCAAAACTTTGTCTCAACCCGAGTATACCCAACCAATGGAGACAAAGATCTTCGCGCAAAGGGAAGGGGACAAAGCAGCGAGGCGAAACGCGCGGTCAAAGTGTGGTCGCTGTGTAAACATGACTGCAATATTTACACAATTTCAAGACCGCTGCTTGACCTCAATTCCTGTCGCCTTTAATAGGAATTCATATGTCAATACGGTGTTACCTTTTTTCTTCAGTTATATAGGAATCAATACACTGAAGATATATGTTCCTAATCATGAAATTACGTTGTCTTTATCCTAGATCAAAACATGAATCGGGCGAGACCGTCCCAATAATTTGTTAATTCTCCTACTCTAGTACGGATATTGTTCTGTCCTAACGGCGACGTATCCAAGGGTGGTCAAATGATGAAATGATAGATTTTTCGTAACTATTTTAAATGACGTCTAATTGTGACCATAAATGGCCCGGAGAACGTAATACCTCCGTACATGCACAGTTACTGCAGTTGCTGAAGTGATAAAACTACTATTCAGATGCTTTTCTCTTGATGGGTTACTGTAGTTTTGCGAATTGATGTGGAATTCATACCAAAGTAACCCAAGGTCTTTTGCATTTTTTAAAGCATTTACATGGCTCCCAAAAATAGGTCTTCTGCCATCAATGAAGTTCGCTAGCTGGTGCTATTTTATGCATTTCAATTCGAAATTGAATGCTCTATTTCATGAAATTAACAGAATTACTGAAAACTGTCTGAGATGTCCAGAATTACGTTCTCCGGTAGTCTCCGATTGGAATGCGGCTGGAGAACAGGACCTCGGGTCCGATATGCGAGTATATGACGTCGTTGTCCATATTTCGAGTTCCACTATGGTCGCAAGATATGGCAGCAAGACGAGAGGTTTCGTAATGGAAATTTTTTGGTGTAACGCCAGTATTTCCCGGAATTATGAAGGAGAATCGTGGTATATTCCAATATTTCCTTCTGAAGCGTCATTTCGACAGAATTCTGAAGACATACGAAAACCTAATCCCTCATATCTTTGTTATTTAGAATGAGACGAGATTGGCGCAAGCCGAATGACGATTCATCTGTGGTTACAGAGTGATTGTGCTGGGCCGCCGTCCTGCCAGTGTGAAAATATCCTGGAGAGTAATTGGCTGAGGTAATAACTAGTTCCGAAATTTACATTATTTTGTTCTCTATTGTTTCTATGCTATGTCGATGCTTTTGTTTCGTTCGGATTTGGAGGCATCGTGCACACCAACGATTACCTGAGTAACCCCCGCGAGTTCGGCCTTGATTGGGGCTTAGACTGAGCCAGGACATAGTTTGTTTGACACATGCACAATGCAATCGAAACAACCACCACAAACTTGTAGGTATTCTGATATAACATGATATGATTCCTGGGCAATTGACTGCAACCTGCATTTCATGCCTTATGACCTGCTATGCCATACTCTTCTGTTCTGTTGTCCAGGCTTCTAATTTGTATGATGGACTGGAAACTGCAACTGCATTGTTGGAGCTGTACTGAGATCCTGGAAGCAAAATGTCATCCATAAATTGGCACGTTTCATTCGGAGAATAAAAAAGTTCAACATTTGCAGTCACAATCCTGGAGAATAAAATGTCCTTAGGTCTCCATACTCCAGGAGAGGCCCAAAATTCCCACCCTGAATCAGACCGAAGCTCAACCATTGAGGCTATGTTGACACCCTCCCAGAACGCTCGAGTGCACCCTTTCCTCGCTCAACGAGTTTTTTTTCTTCCGCCGATAATCTATACCTTCGGAGATAAATGCTATCAAAAGTTCAATTGGCCCCAAATAAATTTCACAAGCAAACATCCATGGGCCCCTCCAATTTCGTTTTCTTCGTCTCTGACGCAAATCCTAGGTATACCACTGTCACCTCGTGAATTTCAGGCATGACAAATGCTCAGTAAGCTTGGGATTAATGCCACATGAAGAGTTGCGAGAACACTTCACAAGCTTCGTTGACAGTCGTATTTTAACCGAAAAAAAACATCCATTAGATGTGTAATATCATGAGAAACAAACGAACGGTCAATATCATTGTTGCACATGCCATCCAATAATTCGAAATCCAAGATAATAAAATTGGCACCAGGACCCCGCTCTCCATACTGCCTGTGAACATCTAAATGTGACAGTTTTATTTCCCTTCCATCATATACGTACCTCATCTATGTTGATAATGCTATGGAAATAAGCATCAATACAGAATCGAACATTACAAAAGTAGTTGGGTGGTAAAGCGGTTATGCTTTTTAAATCATCTAAGTCGTGTATGTATGTCTTTTGTTACATTCATGGGGGTAATATACCCCTCATTGAGGATAATCAAAAATAGGGTGGACACATTTTTAAGTTGGATAATGCTGTTCTAATTTCACATTTTAAGTTAGTTCTAATTAGAGTTGGATTGAATGATGTTTGTGCTACTAACTGGGTGGGTGGGTAGGATGTTGATAGATGGCTTCTTTATAATTTACGATACAGCATTGGTCAGCATGTGGAGTATCTTGTTCCCTTTACCCGCTTAACACAGATGGGCCCTGTGGCTCCCCCTGGCTGCATAACGCCATGCCTACATATACGGGAGTAGATCCGGTCGGCCCTCGTCCTCGATAGCGGATCACAATACGCCCGTGTCTTCACGTTCCCGATCACTCCAAGTGTTTCCCCAACGCTAAAAGTGCACCGCATCTGCTGTGTTAAGCAACACGGCAACGCTCGCATTCGCGCCTGTCCGGGTGACGGTTCCGTCGGCAGCCGACCCGAGACGCCGCTGCGAGCTCGCCAGCGACGGCGCCGCCTCACCCGTGCGCCGCGTGCCGGGCCGGCCACCGCTGAGCCGGCGGCGGCGGCGGCGGCCGAGCCTCGCGGCCGGGTCCACGGACGAAGGTCGCTCACCCCGCCGAGATGAGCGGCGCGCCCGCCCGGCCGCCCCGGGGCAATTCTGGAGAGAGGCCGGCCGGCAGGGGTGCCTACGCGCGGCAGGGGGAGGGGGAGGGGTGGCGGTGACGGCCTCACGGCCAGTCCAGTGTCATGGTCGTGGTCATGTCTCCGACCTGTTTTTAATCGTTTCAAAAAGAACTGGTGAAAAGTTCAGATCCGCCACGGCCAAAGGTCGCTGACCAGCATGAGGTCGATCACCTTTGGCGGCAAACCGAAGTCGTGTTTTCGATCTTACCACACCGATGACAGTGCAGCATAGGCCTGGTGCATACGTACGAAAGGAGTCCGCAGCAAATGCGTTGAAGTCTCCGTCAGATTTAACGTAATCCGAACGCATTGACCATGAGAAACGAAAACTCGACATTGTCGTCAAATTTTCACATAGCGTTGCTGCGCTCCATTTGTTCCACGTTACGTGCGCATTAGAGCAGTCGGCCTCGAGTCTGGTCAGGTGAGCATAGCGTAGACCATGTCTCTGTTGCCATGGTGACAGGGTACCAGTCACGTGATGAGCCCCGATTGGGATCGAAGGTCAAGTTTGTGCCGACCAGGCCTCGGACAGGATTTAATTACCGGAGGCGGGCAAGAACCCGGGCTGCAAAACGACAAACACCGGATTCGACCAAAATATGAACCAAATCCCGACATCTGGACTGTTTGACACTCGGATAATTTCGGATTCAAATCGTGTAAACGTGTTGTCTAAACCTCACCTTGAAAAATATCAGGGACCCATATGACATTAATTTCAGACAAGTCGGAATTCGTGTCTTCAGGTGGTACATATTTGCTGTGCTGATGCAATGACGTGTATAATTATTTAAGATTACTATCTGATGTGAAATGGAAACGCCTTTTATTTAAATGTTTGTAGTGGGAAGACAGCATGCAGAAGATAGCAGTCTATGTTTCGTTATGAGAACAAATTTCCTGTGTTAAACACAACCAGCCTGAAGAAAAACAGTCGCACGCTTAGGTTTCGAGTGCATGTTCTCTTCATTGGAGCAAGCGTTCGAGCCTTTTTCGTGCCGGTTTTCTGTAAGTCCTACCACACATTTCACCGTTCTGGATCACACCACGATAGAGACGTTCAGTGTCAGAATATCGCAACCTAAGAGTCCCCCGTCTCAGTGTCGGGATATCGCAACCTAAGAGTCCCCCATCTCAGTGTCGGGATATCGCAGCCCAAAAGTCTCCCGTCCAAGTGTTGGGATATCGCAACCTAAACACGTAGTCAGGCCCTTTCAACTCTGTCTGGCAACACATTCAGTGCCAGCTCTGGCGACCCGAACCCACCTACCTGAGTGGCCAGACTGTCCTTCAGGCTCTCCAGCTCCCTGAGGCCCGAGGTGACCAGCCCGTCGCCGTCCACCAGCCCGCCGGTGACGGCATCAGTCGTCTTCCTTCGCGACGCGCCTCTCCGCTGACGCACGTGGGCGCCGTCGCTCTTCATGGCCGACCCTACGTCCGTGTACGTGGGGGTGTTCGACTGTGGCCGCGTATCCGGCGAGCTTCAGAGAGGCTGGTCGGCAGTGCGGCAGACGGTGCAGCAGCGGGCCGCGACTCCCCTGTCCCGCAGTCGAGCCACACGAGTCGCAGCGTGACCTCCCTCCTCTGCCGCCACTGGATGTCTGAGCGCCGCCCTCGGACCGGCCCGCCGCCGGCGGTGTAGCGGTTCACGGGCCGCGGCCGTCCCGCTCCCCCGCTCTGCCCGGTGTTTGTGACTAGCTGCCCTCGGTGTTTGCGACCAGCTGCCCTCGGTGTTAGTTGTGGACTGTCCTGATGCTAGTTACCGACTTATATCGGTGTTTGCTACCAGCTGCCCTCGGTGTTTGTTACCAGCTGCCCTCGGTGTTTGCGACCAGCTGCCCTCGGTGTTAGTTGTTGACTGTCCTGGTGCTAGTCACCGACTTATATCGGTGTTTGCTACCAGCCGCCCTCGGTGTACCAGCCGCCCTCGGTGTTTGTTACCAGCTGCCCTCGGTGTTTGTTACCAGCTGCCCTCGGTGTTTGTTACCAGCTGCCCTCGGTGTTTGTTACCAGCTGCCCTCGGTGTTTGTTACCAGCTGCCCTCGGTGTTTGCGACCAGCTGCCCTCGGTGTTTGTTACCAGCCTGGCTGGCTGCCGACTTATCTCGGTGCTTGCTGACATGCCCTCGGTGCTGGCTGCCAACTGCCCGGTTTCCCGTGTTAGCTACTGACTGTCCGGCCGACTTTGTTAGGTTACAGCGCCCTGTTTGTTACCAGCCCCTCGGTATTCGACCAGCTGCCCTCGGTGTTACTTGCTGACTGTCCTGGTGCTGGCTGCCGACTTATCTGGTGCTTGCTACCAGCTGCCCTCGGTGTTTGTTACCAGCTGCCCTCGGTGTTTGCGACCAGCTGCCCTCGGTGTTTGTTACCAGCTGCCCTCGGTGTTAGCTGCCGTCCGGTGCTGGCTGCCGACTTATCTCGGTGTTTGTTACCAGCTGCCCTCGGTGTAGCTGCCCCGACCAGCTGCCCTCGGTGTTTGTTACCAGCTGCCCTCGGTGTTTGCTACCAGCTGCCCTCGGTGTTTGCTACCAGCTGCCTTCGGTGTTTGTTACCAGCTGCCTGGTAATTGCGACCAGCCGCCCTCGGTGTTAGCTGTAGACTGTCCTCGGTGCTGGCTGCCGACTTCCCAGGTGTTAGTCGCCAGCTGCCCTGTTGTTTGTGACAGACTACCCTCGGTGTCAGCTACTGACTGGCCAGGGTGTTAGTCGCCAGCTACCCTGTTGTTAATGACTGACTACCCTCGGCGTCGGAGTGTTACACCGGCCCTCCTCGGTATTAATTACAGAATGTCGGTGCTGTAAATGACTTAATTTACTTGGCAGCAGAATTCTCAGGCAAATCAATTTATCTCAATCTCTTTATTTTTCTATATTTCCCTGCATTTGCATACTTTATCTACATCTCTCTCCACCTCTCTCCGTCTATTTTTATCTCTCTCCATCCCTCTTCATCTCCTTCCACCTCTCTCCATTTATCTCCATCTCTCTTGATCGCTTTCTATCTCACTCAATCTTTCATTCCATCTCTCTCCATCTATCTCCGACCCTCTCCATCTCTCCATCTCTCCCTCTCTTTATTCCTCTCCCACTCTCTCCTTTTCCCCTCTCTCCCTCTCTGCCTCTTTCATCCTGTTCCTTCATTTACTCTATTCCTCTCTTTCCCTCCATCCTATCCTCTCTTCCTCTCTTCCTCTCTCCCTGTACTCCCCGGGGAAGCAACTAGCCCAGACGGCGGGCCTGTTGCATCAGCATGCATCTCATTGTTGACTTGAGCTCCGATGGTGAAAAAGAACGCGTTTAGATCGCTGGTATCAACAGGACAAGTGCCAACATAGCAGTTATGTATGTATTATTGGCATTACAAATAGCTTAACCCGCGCCGTCTTTCCGGTCAGATCCTCACACCCTGTCTCGGGGGGTTAGTAACCCCCTCTAAAATCCAAACTAAGCATCGCACGAAAACGAAAGAGGTGTCATCGGAAAGCGCTCGACGAGTAGGGTCTGGGTCCACTCCCCGAAGCAATTTTTTCCCCAATAGTGACGTCACCAGGGGGGCTAGATTTTCACGACTTTTCACAACTTACATTATGTTTTTGGCTCTGGGAAGTTCATTTTGGGGATGTATGAAAAAATGTATTTGGAATAAGAAAAGGACAGCGAAATCGACCAGGGCTTTAATTTTTGGGCCCCCCAATTGTTTTTGTTGAAATTTCCAAAATTTTGAGTTTTCAGGTTTTCTTTAATTTTCCTTTTCCAGTGGGCAGAGGAGACAGCGAAACGTAGTTGGAAGTCAACCTGCCCTAATACAAAAATGCTTACTTTAGCCAGAATCCTCTATTTCAACTGCAATTTGGCAAACACGGAAAATTTATATGTAGTCAAAAACGAAAAAAAAGAGAAAAATTCCATTGGTACGTTTTGTTGCATCCCTAAAGATAAGCAAACGCTGAAAGTTTCATTAAAGCATCTGTATCCGTTAAAGCGTGACGACTGGTTGAACTTTTTTGAAGGTGACCTCACTTGACCTTGACTAACTCATTGACCTTAGATTACCTGAATTCAAAATTTTGAAACAGCATGCCAAATTGATGTGGGAAAAGGTATGCCAAATCTGGGTGCGCTGCCGCGCCGTTCGTCCACTATCCGCGAAAAACCTGAGGGGGGCTTTGAGGACCCCTCCAGAGACGGGACGGGTTAACAGTCAGGCTGAGCGTCCTGACACCTGGATATCCTGCATATGCAGTGGTGTACCAAATGGGGGACTAAGGGCCTCTCTGGCCTCTCTGAGAGGTTGTAGTCTGACGTTCACAGTCTCCGAGGTGCAAACATGGCTCCAATCGGTCATGGGAATACCGAAACTGAGGAAATCCCAGTTAACACTATCCCGACTTCGCAGCACCACAGCCGTGGACTTACGGCGGTGTCTGGGGGGGGGGGGGGCTGCGTTTCACAGGATGGCGAAGTGATCACTGACGGATACATGGAACGGATGCGTAGGACGCGTAGGATGGGTGCGTGCGATGGATGCGATGAATGCAATGACTGCGTGGAAGGATACGATGAATGAATGGAAGGGTGCGATGAATGCGTGGAAGGATGCGATGGATGCATGGAAGGGTGCGATGAATGCGTGGAAGGATGCGATGGATACGTGCGTGGACGCGTCCGTTGGATGTGATGGATGCGGTAGATGCACAGGACGTGGGCGGAACACATGGCTGGGGGCTGGTTGGTGGGTGGGATATGCTCCAGGACGGTGGTGGCAGATAAGCTGATTAGTTAGTTGTTCACATTCAAGCTCCCATGTTAGACCGAGGTAGCTGGCCGTGTCGGGCGGAGTGGAAAAATAGAGCCTCCCACATGCTGGTAGACCCACCATCTTGGCCTGGTGCAGCTGCTCGCCGTGCAGGTCCAGGATGTCAAGGTATTGACCTTGACATGCTGCTGCTGCCCAACGATGGATACATCTGGCAAAACAAGGACCATCACCAGTGCATAATCGATATTTTGTATCTCTCTAACGGTGCACTTGAATTGTTTTCAGTGGATCAATATGCATCCCAGATCGCAGACATAGAGAAGAATTTACTTACTCATCCGTAGTACTGCTTAATGCAAAAAATAATACTTTGTCACGCGTTGTCGCAGATTCAGTCAGATCTGATTGCCGCTCTTGACGATATGATGTTTTGATGTAATGAGGTCTATTGCGGCCGCGATGTGTAGGTCGTAGTCTTGTAGCAAAGCTTACAAATCTTAAAAAACACCTGTAAAAAGCGAACCAGGCTTCAAGTCGATGTCAGGCTAGTTCACCGCGACATGACTTAAAACGTCACGAAGGTTCATGTATTCCAGGCACTCCTGAGGCTGACATAGATTATTACCGGGTAAAATGGCTAAAGTAGGCTAACTTTGCACGCTACATTAATCTTGCATATGCTCATTGCTGATAAACTTGATGTTATTTGTAAAAGTTTGTTTTACTTTTTTTTCTCTAAAAGGTAAAAAGTTTTTGTATTTTTTCCCCGAATTTGTCAGAAGGTGGAAAGCATATATCTTGGGTTCAGTGGTACCTATTACTTTTCCCTGTGTATCATTTCGATACGTTTCATCTTCAACAGTTTTTCATGTATTTCCGGGTACTTAACATTGATGTCTGCACGCATCAACTGTGTTAAATTAAGTCACACGGTTGCAAAGCATCACATTTTAAGCACAAAATCGCATTTTCTACACGACCAGAATTATAAAACTACGGCCGAGACTGCCTGCACCCCGGCATTAACCCGTTTGATCTGAACTGGAAGGTCAACCAAATAAGATAGAGAAAAATATGCCAAATACTGACTCCCTGGTCCCAGCCGCAGTCCCACAGCCTGTGTTGTGGTGCTGACTTCCTGGCCCCAGCCGCAGTCCCACAGCCTGTGTTATACTGCTGACTCCCTGGTCCCAGTCCCAGTCCCACAGCCTGTGTTGTACTGCTGACTCCCTGGTCCCAGCTCCAGTCCCACAGCCTGTCCTGACCCCAGTCCCAGTCCCACAGCCTGTGTTATGTGCTGACTCCCTGGTCCCAGCTCCAGTCCCACAGTCTGTGTTGTACTGCTGACTCTCTTGTCACAGCTCCAGTCCCACAGCCTGTGTTGTACTGCTGACTTCCTGGTCCCAGCTCCAGTCCCACAGCCTGTGTTGTGGTGCTGACTCCTGGCCCCAGCTCCAGTCCCACAGCCTGTGTTATACTGCTGACTCCCTGGCCCCAGCTCCAGTCCCACAGCCTGTGTTGTGTGCTGACTCCGGCCATTCCAGTCCCACAGCCTGTGTTATACTGCTGACTCTGGCCCCAGCTCCAGTCCCACAGCCTGTGTTGTGGTGCTGACTTCCTGGTCCCAGCTCCAGTCCCACAGCCTGTGTTGTGGTGCTGACTCCTGGCCCCAGCTCCAGTCCCACAGCCTGTGTTGTGGTGCTGACTTCCTGGTCCCAGCCCAGTCCCACAGCCTGTGTTGTGTGCTGACTCCTGGCCCCAGCTCCAGTCCCACAGCCTGTGTTGTGGTGCTGACTTCCTGGCCCCAGCTCCAGTCCCACAGCCTGTGTTGTGGTACTGATTCCCTGGCCCCAGCTCCAGTCCCACAGCCTGTGTTGTGGTGCTGATTCCCTGGCCCCAGCTCCAGTCCCACAGCCTGTGTTATACTGCTGACTCCTGGCCCCAGCTCCAGTCCCACAGCCTGTGTTGTGTCTGACTCCCTGGCCCCAGCTCCAGTCCCACAGCCTGTGTTGTGGTACTGATTCCTGGCCCCAGCTCCAGTCCCACAGCCTGTGTTATACTGCTGACTCCTGGCCCCAGCCCAGTCCCACAGCCTGTGTTGTGCTGCTGACTTCCTGGCCCCAGCCGCAGTCCCACAGCCTGTGTTGTGCTGCTGACTTCCTGGCCCCAGCCGCAGTCCCACAGCCTGTGTTGTGCTGCTGACTTCCTGGCCCCAGCCGCAGTCCCACAGCCTGTGTTGTGGTGCTGACTTCCTGGCCCCAGCCGCAGTCCCACAGCCTGTGTTGTGGTGCTGACTCCCTGGTCCCAGCCGCAGTCCCACAGCATGTGTTGTACTGCTGACTTCCTGGTCCCAGCCGCAGTCCCACAGCCTGTGTTGTACTGCTGACTTCCTGGTCCCAGCCGCAGTCCCACAGCCTGTGTTGTACTGCTGACTTCCTGGTCCCAGCCGCAGTCCCAGGAAGTTAGCGACAGAGCCGTGTCCTTGTCTTGTCCGACGCAAAAGCCATTGTTGATTCCATACGAGCCGCAAGAAAAAAAACAACTGTTCGATGTCGGCGATCTGTGGCCGTAGATCTGAAGTCGACAGACGCGCACATTCTGCTCATTGCGATGCACGGCACTGAGCTGGCCAACACGCCGACTGATATGAAGATCCGCGCTGCTAGTGGACCGGCGGGCCAGTGGACTGGTATGGTGGACTGGCGGACCGGTGGACAGGTAGACTGAATTGGTAGACTGGACTGATGGCCTGGACTGGCGGACCAGTGCGCCGATGGGCTGGACCGGTGTTCCGGTGGTCCGGTGGACTGAATTGGTGGACCGGTGAATTGGACTGATGAACCAGTTAACTGGTGGACTGGTTGTCCGGTGGACTGCATTGGTGGATTCGACTGATGGACCGGTGGGTGCCGCATTGCCTTGTTACGTGATCACGCGGTGTGGGGACTGTATGGTCACGCTGCGAGGGTGTTGTATGGCTATGCTGCGTGTGCGCTTTATGGCCACATCATGCGGGTGTTGTATGGCCACGCTGTGCGGGTGCTGTACGATCGTCATAACACACTACAAAATATGCTGCTGTGGTGTCGATATACTTTTTCAACCTTGTAAACTACGCGTCCTCAGCATCATTGCATAATATGCAGATATCCTGAGGAAGTTTGGTCGTGTGTGTGTGTGTGTCAGCCATCTGACAGCAGTGACTACCTCAAGGATCTACATATCCCGCCTAGAATACGAGATGACCAGCTTCCAGGGAAGGACCGGTGTCGGATGTGGCTGAGGTCATCGTCAAGGTCAGTACAGTCGTACAAAAGGAGCTTGATGTTCCTGTCGGGCTACAGTCCTTCGCGCTGATTGTTAGGCCCAGTCATCCACTGCTGCTACTGGGGAGACAATATGTGAGTACGCCGACCCGCCCCCAGCGGAGGTGCTGTTACCGGGATACGGAGGGATGATGGGGGGACGGAGGGATGCTGGGGGTACGGAGGGATACTGGGATATGGAGGGATGTTGGAGGTACGGAGGGAGGCTACGTGTACGGAGGGATGCTGAGGGTACGGAGGGATGCTGTGGGTGTGGAGAGATGCTGGAGATGCGAAGGGATGCTGGAGGTAAGGAGGGATGCTGGAGTTAAGGAGGGATGATGTGGGTACGGAGGGATACTGGAGGCAAGGAGGGATGCTGTGGGTACAAAGGCATGCTGGAGTTACGGAGAGATGCTGGGGATACGGAGGGATGCTCGATATATGGAGGGATGCTGTGGGTACCGAGGGATGCTAGAGGTGCGGAGGGATGCTGGGGTTACGGAGGGATGCTGGGGGTACGGAGGGATGCTGAAGGTACGGAGAGAGGCTACGTGTACGAAGGAATGTTGAGGGTACGGAGAGATGTTGGAGGTACCGAGGTATGCTGCGGGCACGGAGGCATGCTGGAAGTACGGAAGGATGCTGAGGAGAGGAAGGGGGAAGGGTGCATCCTCTCTACAGAATGGATGCGAATTGAAGTGCAATTCAGATTTTAAATTTAAGGCAGCAGAAACACCCAGCGTGTAAAGTTTCCGTGCGCCTCGACCTGACCATGTAGGCGGCTCTGCATGGCGAAGGCAGTGCAGTGAGCAGTAGTACCAAGAACTGAGCCACGATGCCAGTTGCTTTGCCGTGGCCGCATTTAGCCGTGTGGCTCCTCCTGAGGAGGAGAGAAGGCTAATGGACAGAAGTGATGGGCTGTTTCGAGAGAAATTGTTGCACATTGTGTTCGCGAGCTTGCTGCAAAACTTGTATCGTATAAATTTGTAGCAACTACTGGCATATATAGCTATTGCATAATGGTTCACCTGCTACAGCATAGTCTGAACAATTTTGCTTCCATTTTGCTATTATCATTAAGAATTCGTAATAGCACTTTACTTCGTATGGCTTTAATCAGGATGGACAGAGAGATTGAAGGTGTTCAGCTGTTCTTGGTTAACCCTCGGGAGGGGGGGTCGTCAACCACCCCTCAGGTTTTTTTTTCGCAGATAGCGGACGAACGGCGCATGGCAGTGCAACCAAATTTGGCATACCTTTTTCCACATCAATTTGACATGCTGATTCCAAAATATTCGGTCAGATCATCTATGGTCAACGAGTTATTCAAGGTCAAGTGAGGTCACCTCCAAAAAAGTTCAACCAGTCGTCACGCTTTAACGGATGCAGATATTTTAATGAAACTTTCAGCGTTTGCTTATCTTTATGGATGGAACAAAACGTACGAGGGGAATTTCTCTCTTTTTTCGTTTTTGACTACATATAAATTTTGCGTATTTGCCGACTTGCAGTTCAAATAGAGGATTCTGGTTAAAGTAAGCATTTTTTTATTAGGACAAGTTGACTTTCAACAACGTTCCTCGGTCTTCTCTACTCATTGGAAAAGGAAAATGAAAGAAAACTTCAAGACGCAAAAGTTTGAATTTTCAATAAAAATACAAGTTTTATTTTTCGGGGGTCAAAAAATTATATAGCCCTGGTCGATTTCGCTGTCCTTTTCTCATTCTAAATACATTTTTTTATATATCCCCAAAATGAAATCCCCAGAGTCAAAAACATCATGTAAGTCATGAAAAGTCGTGAAAATCCCCTGGTGACGTAACTTTTGGGTGGAAGTTGTTTTGGAGGGTGGACCCGGACCCTACTCGTCGAGCGCTTTCCGATGACACCTCTTTCGTTTTCGTGCGATGCTTAGTTTGGATTCTAGAGTGGGTTTTCAACCCCCCCGCCCCGAGACGGGGTGTGAGGATTTGACCTGAAAGACGGTGCGGGTTAAGTGTACCTGCTTATTTGGTTTCCGAGCAGAAGCGTAGCCAGGATTTGGTCACACTACTTACCCAGGGTGTCCTACTTCTCCAAAACTCTTCTGATTTCGCTTACTTTAATTTCTCCGGGCACTGTTTAAGCACACACACACACACACACACACACACACACACACAAAAAAAAATAAATATATATATATATATATATATATATATATATATATATATATATATATATATATATATATATATATATATATATATATTATCCAAAGACAATGAAATACGTTGAAAAATAATGGTTTTGCGTGGGTAATGCAAAATCTGCAATTAAAGTCCAACAGTACGGTAAAAAAGACCAGAAAGAAAACAAACTATTTAGCTGGCGACAACAACCAAGAAAAGAAAACCAATTACGGAAAATGAAGGAACCTCAACACATCTGTACTGAAAGCTTGACTTTCATTAGTTTGAGTAAAATACAACAATGTTAACACGTCCCCTCTGAAATTAAGCATTTTAGTAGTTTTAGTAAAATGCGGGTGCTTATCTTTATGGACACAATTGCTTCTTTATGCCATTTGCTAGGTTCAGAAATAGTTCAATAAGCAATGCTTGTGGTAAGGGTAGAGCTCACATTATTGCGCTTTTTCAACACCGTTGCACTTCCTTCAGATGAGACGTGAAAACCAGCGGGAAAAATAAGTGCAAGATTTTGGGACAGCTGGAGGACCAGCAATATGCCTGACAAGATATGCCCAACACACAGCATCCTGCATACATTTTTTGTCTTTCTTCCTGCCTTACCGGCGTCACCCAGGTCCAAGGCGAACTAGCATCGCTGGAGCAGCCGTTAACACAGCTATCGCTGCGCTGTCTGCTTCGCCATAACTGGAACGGAAGGCGTTGCTGAGGTGGCAGTGGATGACCTTCTCAGTCCGTCGCAGAATTTATGGATCTCAATGATGTATCTTCTTTGAGGCTGGCCCTCAAAGCCCTCAGGGACCCCGACCCTTCAGGTATCCATGCCAAAGCAAAATTTTATTTTTTTTTTTTTGGGGGCAGAGAGAACCTATTCGTCCATCAGGAGCATTTCCAACTAGCATGGGCCATTCCCAGTCCTCGACAAACCTGTCTAGCTTTCAAGGAATCCTGCAGCTCTGATTCCGGCTTCACAATTTCTAGCCAACATCGCTAGCTCTCGGAACAATCATTAACTCTTAGGGGTTCTGTTCATTCCTACGTTTGCCTCCAAAGGCTCTGAAGCATTACAGTCCGGTCCGTACTAGCTCTCAGGGGATCTCCACCAGTCCTCGACAGTCTTTCGCGCTTGCACGGACATTCGAGCTCTGAAACTGGCTCTCATTATTCCTCACAACCGTCTCTAGCCGTTAATGGTTCTCCTTGAATCTCAAGAGTTCACCACGGAAACCTTAGTGGGAGGCGGAGTGGGAAAAGATTCCCCGAGACTGCGCGAGCTATGATGTCGACTGCCTCCACCGTGCTGGCACACTGACGCGACGGCACGCCAGCTTTCCGTCAGCAGCATGCCGTTGACCCGGAACTCTCCAATCGGTTGTGCCATCACGGTCAACGCAACTGGCCCTGCGCGCTTTGGCGTCTGCTCCCTTCAGTTCACCCCACTGCACGTCTGGATTTGGTTGAGCAGAACCTTTGGTGTTTGTACTACACACTACATTGGTTTCCGGTCTGGCGCGGCCACTTCCTGACGGCTAAATGTTGCGTGCGAGGCGCAAGTCTGCTCAGACAGCTAGCCTTGAACCCGCAACCCTTCGGCTATGAGCCACCTGCTGACCATTGCATCACACGCACTCTTCGGATTGAATGTTGAAGACAGACATCGTAGAAGTGTTTCAGCTGGAAGCCATGGCACAATCTGGTAGACCATAGCCTTTCATACCCAGAATTTATTGATATTATGGATAATAAGCGTTATTTTGTTGCACTATTTGCACCTTATGATTGGTGCATACATATTGCACCTTTTGCTCTTGGAATCGTTTGATGATTCCCGATCATTTTGTTCAAGAACGTGAAGAATAGGAACGTAAACAATTGATACGATGCTTATGTTTTCCCCAGATCGTTTTCCAACCCTAAAGAACGATGAGGGGAAGTTCGTCACCACCTTCAGTTTCAAGCTGGGGTCCTGTCTGGTGGTTCAATTCCAAGAGCACAGGAAGGATTTTTAGGTTAGAGGCATAAGACCGTGGTATGCTATTTGTTTTTTCCAAATGCTGTAACTCTTGTGATTCTCATTGTGCAGATTGCATGCTCACAGGAAAA
The DNA here is from genome assembly GCA_034440575.1 of Imbricaverruca yamaguchii. Taxonomy (NCBI): domain Eukaryota; kingdom Metazoa; phylum Arthropoda; class Thecostraca; family Neoverrucidae; genus Imbricaverruca; species Imbricaverruca yamaguchii. The sequence continues at coordinate 81,473 of JAOTOL010000687.1, read as the reverse complement.
AAGTACCATAAGTGCTCTGATGATAAAAGGCCGAGGTACGTTATTTGTTTTCGCCGAATTGGTTCCGTGGACACTAGTAGATGCGGGTTGCTAACATAAACCAGATGACCCGTTTGTGAACTGGCAACCATGAGGCCCTGGGTAAGTTATCTTACTCAAGTTTGCAGTGCTCCAGGTGGGGTAGAACCTCACATTCAATATGTCCACATTGGGTCCGAACTTAGAGAACCCAGCGGTCGCGACGCCGTTGTATGTGCTCCGCCACATGTGATTCTCATGGCCATAAGTCACGTGGGCCAGTATTTCAGGCAGGGCTGAATATCTCTCATGAAGCCATGGGGGTTAGTCAGTTTTGCTTTGGCTTGAGGGTACTTGGACCATATTTGATCATTCGCGCCCACAAAGTCCATTTGCAATTTCCAAGCCATTTTCAGACTGAATACGGAAAATTGCAATTTAACCCGTCCCGTCTCGGGGGGGGGGGGGGGTCTTCAACCGCCCCCTCAGATCTTTCTCGGTTAGTGGACGAACGGCGCGAGCCAGCGCGCCCAAATTTGGCATACCTTTTCCCACATCAATTTGGCATCCTGTTTAAAAATGTTGAAGTCAGGCCATCTAGGGTCAACGAGTTAGCCAAGGTCAAGTGAGGTCACCTAAAAAAATGTTCAACCAGTCGTTACGCCTTAACGGATACAGATATTTTAATGAAACTTTCCGTGTTTGCTCATCTTTAGGGATGCAACAAAACGTACCAGTGAAATTTTAATTTTTTTCGTTTTTGAATACATATAAATTTTGCATATATGCCAATTGCTGTTCAAATAGATGATTCTGGCTAAAGTAAGCACTTTTTTTAGGGCAAGTTGACTTCCAACAACGTTTCTCGGTCTGTTTATCAATTAGAAAAGGAAGATGAAAGAAAACTTTAAAACTCAAAATTTTGAAATTAAAAAAAATATTTTATTGTATTTTTTAGGGGGCCAAAAATTGATGGCCCTGGTCGATTTCACTGTCCTTTTCCAATTCGAAATAAATTTTGCTTTTTCATATATAAAATTTTTTTTTTTTTTTTAAAAAAAAAAAATAAAAATTTTTTTTTTTGTATAAATAAAAAAAAAAAAATTTAATTTTTATTTTTAAAAATTTAATTTTATTTATATATATAAAAAATATTTTAATTTTTTTTTGTTGGTTAGTTGTTTTTTTTTTTTAAAAAGAGAAGAATTTTTTTTTTTTTTTTATTAAAAAAAAAGGGGAATAAAAAAAAAAAAAAAAAAAAGAAAAAAAGAAGAAAGAAATTAAAATAATTAAAAAAAAAAAAAATTTTTTTATAAAAAAAAAGGGGGAAGATTTAAATATTTTTTTTTTTTTATTACTAAACCTTTTTTTTATTTTAATCCATTTTTTTTTTCTTTTTTAAAAAAAATTTTTTTTTTTTTAAAAAAAAAAAAAAAAGAGAGAAAAAAAAAATTTATAAAAAAAAAAAAACCTATAAAAAAAAAAAAAATTAAAAAAATTTAAATTTTTTTTTTTATAAAAAAAAAAGAGAAAAGAAATTTTTTTTATTTTTTTTTATTTTTTTTTTGTTTTGGGGGGGGTATTTTGTAAAAATTTTTTAATTTAAAAAAAAATATTAAAATAAAATTTAAAAATTAAAAAATAAAATTAAACAAAACAAAAAAAAGTTAAAGGAAAATTTCTTCACCAGCAGGGTAGTACTGACCAATGTAGTAGACCTGACATCTTTACACAAAATAAAAAAATTTTTTTTTTTTTTTTTTTAAAGGGTTTTTTTTTTTTTTTTTTTTGGGTTAATTTTTTTTTTTAAAAAGTTCAAAAAAAAAAGGCCCTTTTGGTTCTTATTTTTACTAATTTTTTTTTTTTTTATGTCTTTATGTCTAAAATGAAATCTCCAGGGCCAAATACATAATGTAAGTCGTGAAAAGTCGTGAAAATCCTGGTGGCGTCACTTTTGGGGAAAATTGTTTTGGGGGATGGACCTGGACCCTACTCGTCGAGCGCTTTCCGATGATACCTCTCGTTTTCGTGCGATGCTTAGTTCGGATTTTAGAGGGGGGTTACTAACAACCCCCCTCACGAGACGGTGTGTGAGGATCTGACCGGAAAGACGGCGCGGGTTAACAAAGAAATGTTAAAAAAACCAACTAACCCATGGGGGCTAATTAGTTTTCTTTTGGCTTGAGGGTACTTGGACCAGATTTGATCATTCGCGCCACCAAATCCATATTTTCAGGACACTTTCAGACTGAATATGGAAAATGGCAATTTAACATTAGCAGGGCAAGCCATGGGACCAAGCCATGGGAGGTCCAGACACTTCAACCCATCCGGGATCTCTAGCCATGACTTCAGGACTCCGCGCTGATTCTTCCATGCGTCGCAGCTCTGGCTTCCAATACCGGTCGTGAGATTTGTACCGCCTGCTTGCACGCGCACCGTGTCGGCTGCACCCACAGAGCTGCTCGGCTTTTGCAGGAGACACCTGGTCGTGTTGGTCGCCATCTTCGGCGCCGTCAGTCACGCGCAGGGCTCACTGTTCTCCGTGGGACACGCGTCAAAGGTCGGACGGGGAGGTCAGTTGAATGTCGGTATGTCGGCGAGATTGGCGCCAGACAGCCGTGCGATTGTCTTGTGCCGGCGTACTTGTGTTTCTCCTGCCGGTCACTAGGTGGTGCGTGTGTCGACCGGTGGATCTGCTCCCGCACGTCAGCGACGAGGGCTGCGACGCCGGCGAGTGATGACACAGCACGAGAACATGCTAGTGTCAATTCTTGTCATGTAACGGACATAGTGCAAGGCTGATAAACAACATGCCGAGCATCGATACTCTCATGCCGACTTTGAAGGTGGGCTACAGAATCATGGGGTGGCAGCTAGCTCGGAGAGTACGCTTTCACAACATTCCAGAGCCTAGTTCCCCCGAAAACAAATTACCAACCGATCGACAATTGTGCACCGATCAGTGAGTGGTTAATATCAAGCGGTCAAGGTCACTCGCAAAATAATATCTGGCGTTTTGCCAGGAGTGTCTGAACGGCTGACCACAGTTCCCATGGCCTCCATCGGATCATCCCGCATCGTTGGCTCCTCTCGAGAATCTTCCGTAAGTTAGATAGATAAGCATGCGGTTTTAAAGGTCTTGCGCTACCTGCCTTTATCCTAGGGCAAAGGTCAACGCCTTCGTACTTTTGAGCTTTGCCAATGCAACACTAATTTGTTTTGGAGGCGTACCATTAGGCATAGGCGATATTCCTTCTAATAATAAACTTGCGACTAAATTGTTCGCACCAATATCCTCCTTCCCCAAAGAAAAAAGAGCAGACTGACAACAAATCTATAAAAAAATAGATCTCACAGAATAGATCTCCGGTCCTCACAGCAAATCCAAATTTACTACCACTACTATGAATGTCGACAATGGTTGTCTTCTATCCCTAAGTATCTACAAACGATGTCGTGTATTATTTATATCCCTAGGTATTTACAAACGATGTCGTTTATGAGTGTAGCGATTGTTTAAGCATGGCGCAACACCTTGATCAAATCGTGTTAGTGCCCTCTATGCCGACCCACCGTCTGGCCTCAGACCAAATGCTGATAATTTGTCGCTTCGGAACGTAAATCGTGCACTCTGAACTGATTGCAGGCAAGATTCTGTTCGACAACGTGCTGGCGGACGACGACGGCAGCTGGCGTTATCACCGCAGCCACTACAAGTGTCAGGACCCCGGCTACTACTTCATCACGTTCCACGGCCTCTCCAGGAGGAATCATGCTCTCACGTAAGAGTCGGACCAATCAGCTTCGAGGTGCCCCAACCGTCGGCGGCGAACGGCAGGTCTCTCCATGTTGGATGGCATCCATGGGTTAAATGAATTTGTAAGTTATCTAGTAGTACAGAGTGTTTTAATCATGAGTGTAATAGTCCAGAAACTCTTGGCACCTGAAGAGCAGCTTTGTGAGCTACTTTCAGTGCTGTTCACAATTTATACAGTTATCTACAGCACATTGAAGTCGCTGCCATTACTCTCGCCATCAATCTCAGAAATAGCTGAGCAAATGTACCACACTGAGCAGAGTTTGTGTATACCCTCAAATGTCATCGATAATGTGCTTCCAGTTAAATAAAATACAAACACGATGTGCTAAAGCGTCAAGTAGTTCTGATGCGACTTGGCGTGGCGATAATTTTCCACCTTGGATTTGTCACGACTGCGGCCGCAACGTCGCCACGTGCGCCAGTTATATAGTTGACATCCAGTGCCATCCGATGAATACTCTGGCACTTCTACATACAAAAAGGATGCTCCAACTGGTCCGCAATGCTGCTAAGGTGACGTCATACAAGTCATGCGTGCTGTTTTTAGAACAAACTCATGCGATGTTGGCCTACGCCATACGACAGGTGACACGTGGCATGCACATTAGCTCAAGTGCGTGACACACTCTCCCCGTAAGTCTACATATGAGAGGTCTTACTCTAAGTTGTTTTAGTTCACCTGTGTGATATGTGCACTGCTGAAAGAGTTGTTATGGAAGGTGCATAATGCGCTTGGATAGGCTATTGTGGCAGGACATGTACGGAATTTAATACATTTACAAAATATCCATGACAAATGAATCGCACAATTCGTGCCGCTTGGCCTGATCAACTAAGGATGGAAGCTGGCCTCACCTCACATGACAGGCTGTTCAGAAAAAAAGATAATATAATCTACAAAGGTATTTCTATCCGAATTCCTCCTACTCGTTATCGCAGACAAAATATTCGCCACAATTTTCGTATGTGGCATTGGTACAACCAAAACCGTGCAACTTCTGGTAATCAACAGAACCTTCAGTTGCGATGAGTCACAAGTATAATGGGTCAGAGGGCAGCGTTACCATGTCACTATTTAAAATGTTCCAACAGCCAGGAAAATTCTGGTTTTGTGGACATTTTAGAGATCCTGCAGTTATGCAAGGCATACATTTTTGCCGGATGTGCTTGACATGCAAGCAAATCCAATAACTGTGTGGATTACCTCAACATAACCTCCGGAAAATAACCTATCAAGCATCCAATGCGATTGGAATCCATGCACTTACTCGAGCATCCCATGCTGTTTCAGCTTGAATCTGAATCTGAACGGCGTGGAACAGGTGGCTGCGTACGGAGACGGCTCCGGATACAACACCGCCAGCAACTCTGCCGTCGTCTACCTCAGTAGGGGTGACGTCATCGCACTGCACGTACGTGCAGCAAAACACCAACTGTTCCTCCGGAATGTGACCGCTCAACCACCCCGCTTTTATTTGTATAGTATGCATTGGATTTAACGAAGTGGCGCCATGGAAGAAATGCGCTTCCAGAATTGCACAATTGATGCAAAGGAAACCGCTGAACATTCATGTTCAGCGCCGTATACTGTGTGCTTGCGCCAAAACAAACTTTCATGAGATTGGATGGAATTAAATAAGTGAAAGTAACCTAAATGAAAATGAAAATCACAGGACATAATAGAAGAGGCATGATGTTATTGAACAGATGCGCTTATATACGTGCGTTGGAAATACTTTACTGAGAATCATTCCACCAAATAGTTATCTTAGGGAACTTTATGTATAAAGAAAACCCGTTAAAACACTGTGATGCCTTCAAGGATTCTTGACTACGGTTTCGAGCCATTTAAAACTTCAACTTTGTTACATTACAGCAAATGAGCGAATACGCATCGACCACATTGTTTTTACTTTCCATTAATTTTATCTATGCATGTATGCATGCAGGTGTGCTTGTAACCCACATTGTGCAAATGTCACTATCAATTATCGCCGGCCATAGGGGGGGGGGGAGGGGAGGGAGGTATTGAGAGTTTCACCAACCAAGCTGAATACATTAATGCAGAGATAGAACACTTTCGGTACTTTTCTATGCTTTTGGTTTGAATATCTCGTCATAATTTCAGGTCAAGCTCATGAAAGGTATTGACATGGGGCGTGTCAAGTACAATTGTGTTCCAACATCTTCGAAGTGCTGCCGGTAGTTGCAGCACATCAACACCGAAATCAAATCATACTGTTTTTCATCAAAACGAAGTACCTGGTATACTGGACATAAAATAAGCATCCTAGTTCATAGTATGTATGAAAGGTCAATGACATCAAGCCATGTCAACGGTAACGGTATTTTGCATTTCATCCTTGTCTAACTAAATCGAATGCTAATGGATGGGGGTGGGCAGGGTAGGGGTGTGGGGTTAAGAGTCCTCTGCCACAGTGGCTTATCGCCTGGCCTGAAGAGACACTGACCAGGGTAGGGTCAATTGCCAGACAAAGGACTAGCCACAAACAACAAATGATACCCACACCTCCTTAGACTCATGGCTACGCCACTGGCTACTTGACATCTTCAGTATGGACATCAGTCGCTGTTTTGAAATATGAGGGATGCTTTGTACCCAAGCATACCTTTATCGGAATTAAATGCAAACCGTCCCAAATGGTTTTGACCAACTCCCGCAATGACTTGACTGCATCATTGTGAACATGGTGAAATTGTGACCCTCTAAATATATAGACTTCATTAATAGAATTCGCTTGCGATATTCGGTTTTGAAATCAGCCCAATAGATTCCGAGATCTGGGAAAGGAGAGAGCAATTTGATTTTCTAGTCTATATTTATATTCCATTCGCAAACTTCTACAGATTTAGGGATAAAAAGCCCTACTGTAATAAGGCTAATGGTTGTAGGATGCATGCAACATGATTATAAATTTATCATTTTGATTTTTGGCTAGATCACATCATGCGTCGCCTAATCAGACCCGACAAGGGAAAGTAAATTAATTTAATTTCACACTCCATTTCGTTGCTCCGCATTGGCATACGCAACCAATCCACATTCCATTAGAGCACCCCGACGTACACTGTAGCGATATTAAAAAATTCGTTCTGTTGGAATCTTAATCTCCATGTCGAATAACCAAGAGAGTCCTAAAAGCCCCCACAAATGTCTAGGACATGTCATTAGGTAGTCAGCAGGTAGGCTGGTGTACCAGAACAGGACGATGCTGAAACTTCGACATCGACCTTTGGTGCAGCACCGACAATTCGTACACCACTGTCCAATTTTTTTTTGTGTGAGCGCCGAGCAGTCAATGCGTGGATACACCCTGAGTCCCCGAGTGCCGATAAACTCCATCGACAATAGTCGGAAGTGAGCGGGTGTGGCAAGAACGCAGACGTATCAATAATACAGAGCAAACGTCCAAAGGTGTTCATGCTCAGACTGAGATGCTCATTCACCCGCAGCTGAACACTAAACGGCAACTCGCGTGATTTGAATCATCCTCTATCTAAGTACGCGTGAATTGTGTGCTTCGCAGGTGGTGGAGGGCTCTGTGCACGAGTCCAGCATCCCCGTCCGCAACTACATCACTCTAACCGGCTACAAACTGCCGGATCAGGGCTTCGGACCCCACTTCGGCGGCGCTGGTGGCGCTAGCAGTTCCAGCGGCGGCGGCTCGCAGGGTTTGGCCGGAGGGTTCCCTGAAGCACCGCCAGGTGGCTCCTCGGGCGGACCGCCAGGCAGCTCCTTCGGCGCGCCGCCAGAGACCGCTCCGAGCGGCGAGAGCTCCGAAGACGAGTTTGTTCCGCTCACACCCGACGACGGACCTTAGTAGGGGCCATCCGAGCGGTGCAAGTGGCGCCCCGACAGCGCCGGCCTGTTCCTGTGTGGATTGTGAATGCGAATGATTTCTCGTCAGCAATAGTCGTTTGGCTTGGGCAGTGATTCTCACTATGTATTCGTTTGGCTTGGGTAGTGCACAATAAATATATTTCAGGCGTACCTTGACTTCGATTATGATGAGGACGAAATGTTTTTCATTGCATGACATTTTAATTGTACGCGTCAGTTATTCACACAGTCTCAATCAATGCGCTTCCGTCTAATTACCAATAATTCATCGCTTCGAGTTGCTCTATTGTCTGTTCGAACATTCCACATGTGCTCAACGTATCACAAGCGACATTGCGAAACACCAACTTGCCATAAAGATGGCTTCCAAATGCGCAATCATGCGAACTATGACTTCTGAGCTATGGGTAGTGTGTCTGCAACACACGTCTGTGGAACGTGAGATACTGTGGGCATTTTGACCGTGACGACCTTTGTAGCTCCAGGACAAATGCTTCTTCTAAATTTGCATAACTCAGCGAACGTCATAAAGCCTCGTTTGGAATCGCCGGTTTGCAACATTTGCAACATTTGCAACATTTGCAACATTTGCAGTTTCCTGGCGAAGGTCCACAAGTCGCCCAGCTCTCAGTTCGAACTCGGACCACAACTGGATGGTCAGCAACTCCGCTGATGCTGCAAATCACGTAGCTTAGTGCGAATCGAAGAGTGTTTGTGCTACAAACAGAGCCGGATGATGCTCATTGACTGAAGTTAGTGTGGTGTCGTATCCAGCGTGGTGACAGCGCCGATTAGACTTGACATTGACCGGAACGAACCTTGTGCACTGAGCACGTGCACTGAATTGTATACCGCTTTCGAGACCATACGATGGAAATTACTACACTGAAAACAGTAGATATCGGAAAAGCTGCTCCAATCTTGGGATTTTCAGATTTTGGGCTAAATCTTGTGATACTATGGCGTATTTTCGAGATTTTATTGATTGAAAGAAAAAAAAACATGTGAATTCAGCTTTCCAGTGGGGGACAGGTTTTCTAGGATCTCAGGGAATCGACTCCGATCTTGGGAACACCAGATATAGGCCTATATCTTTGGAAATTGTGGTGTATTTTTACGTTCGTATTGCTTAAAAAGGAAACATAGATTAGCCAAACTTTCCAGATATATTAGTGTGTATTAAATATATTGCCTACCTTGCATGTAGTGCCGCCACATCTTGTGCCGTATGTTGGACGTATTTTGCTTACATAGAGCTACTGGGTCTATTTGATTCTACCAAGGTCTTAGTTTGAATTACCTGGAGCTGGTGTGGTCGCCGCAACATAGTGCAATAATTTATTTACGATAACGAAATATGCATAAATGAAGGATACAAATAACTACATAAGTATGATTCATACTGAACTATGATCAACCCTCGACCATATGGAATTGCCCAGTTAGCTTATTTTGGATCCGGGGGCTGTGATGAGAATCTCATATGTGTTGCAAATATACCACATAATATACCACAGGTGGCCATGTTTGGAAGGTTGTGATGAAGATCATATTCAGGCTACATAGATACCACATAATATACCCAACATGGCCATATCGGGAAGGTTGTGATGCTAATTACACTTGGATTACGAATACACTACATATGGCTATGTTGTCCTGCTGAGAAGTGTGTCTGCCACACTGGATGATTGAAGTTTGTGACATTAGGGATCACGATGATCGATAGCCAGTGAAGACATTAACCGCTTCAATACGAGTTAATAACAATTAAGTACGATCGTACTATCCTGGGAAGTGTGTCGCCAAAAGAATAGAATCATGGGAATTTCAGCCTCACACCCGTGGTGCATACCACTGGCTAAAAGGCAAGCACATGAGTTAATTAACTTGTATTCCACTACGAAGAATGAAGGTCAATCGTATTTTAAATATTAATAAATGACTGTACAGCCTGGAGAACTTGTAGTTAGCAAAATCAACAAGGGGAACTTAAATCCTCGAAATTCCTGCACCTGAGAAACTATCGTTAAAATATATGTATATGATGTATGAATGGACACACAAACACATACACGCACACACACACCCACAAACACACACACACACACACACACATACACATATATATATATGTATACATATACTTTTTAGCTTTTGAGGTTCCATGACCACCCTGAAATTTCAGGGCCCTTGCATTTGCTGGATCTCCTGTTGTCCCAGGGCTCCATAGTCCACAACTTGGCAGTTTCTGAAAGTTGTCAAGGCCCGAGTTTTCTTGGTTCCTGATCGTCCCCCGTTCCTTGGCTGATGAGACTTATGATATTCCAGGATCCATGTGCTTCAGCCCACCCTTTCTCTCTCACAGCACATCTCTCTCTCTCTCTCTTTTATTTCCCCCTCTCTCTCTCATTCTCTTTGTCTTTCCATTTAGTTTTCGACACGTGCGTCACTTTTTAACTTGATTTTTGAGAACTAAGGTGATTGCGAAGGTCATTCTTATCCATTGTTCGCCGATGGGCTCAATGATTAAGCTTCCGTTTGATTGGAGGGGAGAAGAAAATACATAATTGAAATGAGGACATTGCCCACTCCTTAGCACATGCAAAATGCAATCGCTGGTTTCAGGGTTGTGTAGGTTGAGAGGGCCTGCTGAAATGCCATGGCCGTGGAGTCCTTGATGCTCTAGTGCCCCTCGAGTTCAGTTGACGTGGATCCAAATGGTTTCAGGGCCCTTGAGGTTCTAGGGCTGGAGTGCTCTGTTTCCACGCCCCCTGAGCTACCAGGCCCCATAGGATGCTGCGGCCCCTGGGTTGGCAGTCCCTTCCACGAGCGTCCAGGTCCGTCCCCTGTCAGTTTTCAGGGTCTCCTTACCATCGATGTGTTAGGTCCTGAGTTCTTGAGCTTCTAAGATTCCTCCTCCGTTTTCCAAAACCACCTCCTCCAACTTCCCAGCGCTTCCTGAATGCCAAATTCTGAATCCCCTCAGATGACAGCCGGGCTCCATGTAGGTGGGAGCGCTGCATATTCCTGAAGAGTCATTCGAAGAGTCTCCTCCAAATTGATCAGAGAAAAAGTGGCTACACCACTGCCTTCCTGTTCGATAAGACGGTCGTCTTGAATAACACGAGGATCTTCCCCCCCCCCCAATAGGTTCTGTAATCCGCAGACCTGAAGTACGTGCACTTCCGCACCTCTGCTTCCATGCCTTGCGGTCGTAGGGAACGTACAGGACACGCTTTCCTGGCGCGCTCTTATGAGCTTCCTCGCGCTTGGATACAACTACACCAACGGTGTTTTCCCGACGTACAGGCATCCATCTCAGTTACAAGAAAATATATCTTTAAATAAGTCGCAAACGGGACGAGAACAAAACCAAAGCCCGACCATCTTATGTTGCCCATCTAATGTCGTCACACCAATGAGGATCAATCCTTTCTTCATGTAACTTAAAGCGATCCATTTACACTCACGTCGATATATTCCGAAATGTTGAGGTTTTTGCTCGGTGACAAAAAGCACCACGGGGTATTGGGCACATTATTTTGCACACACAAGCTGCAAATCATACCTTTTGTAATACAATAGCCAGTTCATTCCACATAGGTGCATTCACGTGGTGCTTGTAAACTACAATCGGCATTGGAGCTTGATGTCAATAATTATGGGCTAGGGTGAAGTCCAAGCGAATCTACTCCCGGGCGTATGCGACAAAGGTGCATCTACAGGCTCGGGCCCGCCACACCGTCACGTTCCTAAAACATTAATATATATACCTGTCTTTGTTCAGCAGTTTAGGTCATCATACCTTAACTCCAAAATATACCGGGTTACATCGTAGCAGTCTCAGCTATTAAGCTCTATTTAAAACACGCACAGTTTTTCCGCAAGAAACAGGTACTTCGAAGAGCTACATGGCGAAGCATATTCAGAACTAGCCCGGGCGGCACCGGCTATAAACAGCCAACCACCCGTCGGTCATGCGGTTATGCCCCCATGAACTCGACCTGTGTGCCCTAGAGCCGGTCAGCTGCCTAGCTGGACAGGCATGGTGTGCACGCTACGCTTTGGGGGCAGTCAGAAGTCGCAGTTTATCGGAAGCATCTTATACTTCTTATGATTATGCCCATATGACATTGGTACGCTAGATACTGAGTACTTACGAATTAGAAATGCGGAACATTCAGCCACTTCTGAGGAAAACAATGCATAACTGAACACATTGTTCTTCCCGTGTTTTTCGTAATGCCGCAACACAGTGCAACATTGAACATGGCTTGCGATGCGACATGCGCTATCATGCAATAATCTTGTATGTCATTAACACTCGCACGTCCGGAGGTCCGCGCCAACTTCGCATGTCCGGGGGGGCAGATGTCTGCCTACCTAGGATCTCTAGAACTATGCTAGCTAGCGACAAACGGAAGACGGCGTTGGATAGCTGGTGACGGGCTCTATCGAAAGTGTTTCGGTCATTTTTTCGCCCAGGTCACCAGTCAGGTCACTGGGTCATCATAGGTCAAATTCGACCAGATCAGGTGGGACTCAGATATTGACACATATCTCAGGACCTGTAACATATAGAAACAAACGGCGAACGCTATTCGACAGTCCTTGAAATGCGCTACCAACAATAGACGGTGTAATTTAAGATCAGGTCAACCGAAACTTAGGTAAAGGTCATGAATTCACGACCTCAGGTCAGGGTCATGAAGTCGCCTAGGGAGGTCTTGTAATGTATCAATCGATACGTATTGGTGATACAAGCACAATGACGGTAATTGTAGCCTTCTAGCTCAATGCAGTGCGATACAATGCGCAGAAATGTGTAGTGATCTACGGTGACCTCAGAGACCTTGGTGAGGTCACTGAGCAAAAATGTCAGCGGTAACATTGAGCATAGCTTCCATCTACATGTCACAACCGTTGTGAGATCAATCCGAGCGCAAATATGTAACCAGGAAACATTTGTATATTTTACCATAGACCTATAATGGGGAAGCCATGGCAGCGACCTGACCTAAGGTCAATGCTACGAAAAAACCGATATATATATGATGGTCCCTGATGAGATCGTGACATGTTATAAGGTTGAAATCAGTCGACCAATTATTGTGGAAGTTATGCCACCTAGAACTCTGAGTGTAGTTGGGTCACTTCGCCTGACCTGGTGACCTGACCTGAGATGATCCAGGATTAAAAATGTATGAGGATATGCGGAGAATAACAGTGAACAGCTATGCGAGGTTTGGCCTTGCTAACCCGATTAGTTTGGCGGCAAATGAGGAAAAATCGGAGGGGGGGGAGGCAAATACCTGCCCCCGGACGTGCGCGGGTCAAACTTATGACGTCATAAAGTATTAAGGTTTAAACAGAACCACAGTGGCCAATCTGGGTTAAGCCTATAAACGGCAGACACTATAAGACTAAACAAAAAGTTATTGAAACATCTTAATCAATTCCGTATTCCGAGTTTAAAAGGAACGATCAGCCACAATATATCTAACCATGTTCACTCGATCTCCTGTAACGCGTGATGGAATGACATGAGTGATCGAGTAACGCGTGATTGAGTGACATGAGTGACAGAGTAGCACGCGATTTGCCGCAATGCACGCGAAGCTCATCTATACGGATCCCACTTCATCGAAGCAATTTCCCATCTTCCCACTGCACATCTTAGGACTCAAATAGCAGATTTATTACTAGACAGAAAGAATGCACCCATCCTACTTTTGGACACTTCAAACGATGAACTCTGCATCATCGCCAGACCGCCGGACCATTCCATTTATCAGCGACCCTTGGACGGGAAACTTGTTTGTGCTTAACTGCCCTACACCTTGACATGTCTAACTTGAATTGATCAGCAGATGTGATACTCTAAATATAAGAACATCATTCAGATTGATATTATAGAACAAGTTTACAATTCGAATCATCTGAATCACAGCATCTCTTAAATTCCTATATTTAAATGAGTACATGTCTTATGCCATAAGCCTCCCGCCATATCCCAAGTTCATCTGCCCAGCATACTCTTTCTAGTTTGCTCATATCTCTTTCTAAGTAAGAGCTCCATGCCTGTGCAGTGCACATGAGATTCCAAGTAGGGTTACACATAGTCTATATGCAGTTTTTGTTTCTAAAAAAACTTCCTTGTTTGTATACTTCACACTCCTATTAATAGTTCCTAGCATTCCAATTTCCCTGTTTCTAACTGAGTTATATCCTCCTAGGTTTGTAAATACAAATGTCCCACCTATATACCCCAGGTATCTAGCCATACACTGATAATAGGTGAAAGATATTTGGCACTTATCAGACCACATCTTTAATTCCTCAAAATCTTATTGAACATTGCTAGATTCATTATTGTCATTGTTAGCCATCGTTGCCAACTTGATACAATCAGCAAGCCTAGACATCCTATTCCTCAGCCCTAACTCAATGTTGTGTTCAGGGGCGTCGATTTATATCCTTTTGTGAGGGCCAGTGCCCCACCAATGTTGATCTTGGCCCCCCAATGTTCATTTGGGCTCCCAATAACTTAGGCTGTTTTATGCCGATAAGAAAGCTAGAGGAAGAAAAAGAAAAACACCATGCTACATAAAAATAGAAATGTACAACTGAAACCGCACCGCACGGTTCTCATATTGCTGAAGGTTCCGAGGTGGTGCCGACCAGGCTTATGGCCGGACCAGGCGTGATTGCGGCCGGTGTATGGGTGTGCGGTCACTCTGGGAGACGGAATCAATCGTACACGTGGCCGGCGACGACGGAGCGCCTGGGAGGGGGGAGGAGGGACGGGCGGCGGGGGGTTGTGACATTGGCATGTTGGCGACTGGCTGCTAAGAGACGTCCGCAACCTGCGCCCGGCCGATGTGGGCAACGCACCGCAGTGTAGGCGTGCTGCCCCGACCGAGCAGGACCTCAGGTAAGCGGTACACCGTTGTCCGGTCCCCTCCACCATCGACTGCCTCCACCCCAACACCGCTGTCCGGTCCCCTCCACCATCGACTGCCTCCACCCCAACACCGCTGTCCAGCCCCCATTTAACGCTGTGACCTCTTTCCCACACCGCGGGGCCGGCCCATGCGTGTCCTTGTCTGACCGACGGGCAACATTGTCGCATCTTGTCTCCCATGACAATCTTCCCACACGTCGGCGACTAGCACCCACTCTCCCTTCCTTGCTGGTCCACAGCTGCCCTTATCGACAGACCCCAACAGTACGGACTGTCGCACTACCGCACCGCGCCGCGCCACTCCACACCCACCGTAAGGCAGGTGGCGGAATCACACCCCCTGCAACTCACGGTGCTCCACCATCTGCCTCCCACTGGTGTCCGGCAGGCGGCTGTCTCAGGCCCTTTCACGGCACATGCAGGTGGTTTGTGGTGGCATTTTGCTGCTTTCCTCGTGGCGGAGTGATGCTCCCCTTTCAGTGGGTGCCGGTATGATCGCCAAGGGTCGAACAGCTTTTTTAGGTCATCCTCATACGGTAAAATAGCCATTCTTGGTGGAGTAAAATGTATTGGAACTGTGACGTAGATCCTAGACTGAAAACCACTCGTACTGTCTATTTTTGGCTTCTTGCAACGCGATTGCTCCAGGATTAATAGATCGCCGGCCTGTCAGGCAATCTGCCAAGCAATCTGTCGTGGTACGTACCCATCCGATTTATGCCATTATGGTTTGTTGGTTGTAAAATAGACATTGTGTTAGCGTTGAGGAAAGGGCGACACAGCTGACTGCCACACATGGGCTGTCTGGCATGGACCAATTCAGAATGTGTTTGCACTCGGAAGATTCAACTGTTAACATACTCAATTTATCGGGCTGGATGATCGGGCTGGACGTTGTCGTCTCGTGCAGATGAACATCACTGGCATCCAATATTGGAAGATCCACTTTTCTTCTATGTGAAATACACTGATCATAGTATGGTTGACCTTGTATTTGCCACCACTTGATATATTTGCAGTCTTATGTAAGTTGGAGTCGCCTTTCGCCGAATGCCGCTCCGACATGTTAGCTAGATCACCATCCAATGGGAAGCAGATGCAGTCGGCCGTGAGGTCAGACTGTGACCTTAGCTGACCTGACCTGGTGTGTGGTGCGGCAGGGTGTGGAGGGCGGCAGAGCCGGCTGTGAGGTCAGACTGTGACCTTAGCTGACCTGACCTGGTGTGTGGTGGGACAGGGCGCGGAGGGCGGCGGCGCCAGCTGTGAGGTCAGACTGTGACCTTAGCTGACCTGACCTGGTGTGTGGTGCGGCAGGGCGCGGAGGGTGGCGGCGCCGGCCGTGAGGTCAGACTGTGACCTTAGCTGACCTGACCTGGTGTGTGGTGCGACAGGGCGCGGAGGGCGGCAGCGCCGGTCAGGCCTGCACGGCCCAACAACACCATGAGGCCATCACTGGTAGCAGCGCTTTACGGTAAGCGGTAGATCGCAGCACGAGCTGGTAAGCCATATATATTTCAGATTTGATTTGATTATGAATTGGTTGAAAAAGGTATTCAAGATTCGGATTGTTCACTAGGTAGCGGATGCATGCCAACCAATTTTATGCTCAGAACAATTTATTCCAAATTAATAAAAACGGCAACGGAGAATGAATTGTTTTGTTGCTGGCGCTGTTCATGGCAACGCTAAATTACAATGCATTATGTGAAATTAAACAATGTAGATTTCTTGAAAAGATGACTAGATTACAATTTCAGTAATTATTTCCCATAATTAATTGAGGAGACCAATAAGCCGTAAATGGTTCGGCGTTTTTAGCCCGCGCCGTCTTTGGGGAGGGGGTCGTCGACGACCAAACCGTAAGGTTTTTCGCGGACAGTGAAAGAACGGCGCGCGGTAGCGAGCCAAAATTTGGCATACCTTTTCCCACATCAATTTGACATACTGATTCAAAATCGTTAGGTCAGGTCGTCTAGGGTTAACGAGTTAGTAAAGGTCAAGTAAGGTCACCTCCAAAAAAGTTCAACCAACCGTCACGCTTTAACGGTTAAAGATATTTCAATGAAACTTTCAGCGTTTGCTTATCTTTAGGGATGCAACAAAGCGCATTAGAGGAGTTCATTCGTTTTTGATTGCTTACAGTCTGGCTCAGCAGTGTCAGGCTCTATAGTGTCAGGCTCAGCAGTGACAAGCTCAGCAGTGTCAGGCTCTATAGTGTCAGGCTCAGCAGTGACAGGATCAGCAGTGCCAGGATCAGCAATGTCAGGCTCAGCAGTGCCAGGCTCAGCAGTGCCAGGCTCTATAGTGTCAGGCTCTATAGTGTCAGGCTCAGCAGTGTCAGGATCTATAATGTCAGGCTCAGCAGTGACAGGATCAGCAGTGCCAAGCTCAGCATTGACAGGATCAGCAGTGCCAGGCTCAGCAGTGCCGCGGTACTGTCATTGACCGACCGCCGATGGACTATACTCATCCACATTGTAATTATGGGCAATCACAAGGGAGAACACATCAGTCATGGCGAGCGATTATTGGGAATCGCGTTCGGCATTAGGTTATCGCGTATTCGACATCGCGTTGTCCTTAACATTGCCACCAGCATGCAGCAATATACATGACAATACACCCTCCCGTCACCAACCAGCAATAGAGTCGGAGACAGACATACGCACAAGCCACGAACAACGTGGTACATCGCTTGCAGCTAACTGGTCGCGGCAGTTACAGGGCGGCAACACGACCATCCTGTCCAGATCACGACCATCCCGTCCAGATCACGACCATCCCGTGCAGATCACGACCATCCCGTCCAGATCACGACCATCCCGTCCAGATCACGACCATCCCGTCCAGATCACGACCATCCCGTGCAGATCACGACCATCCCGTGCAGATCACGACCATCCCGTGCAGATCACGACCATCCTGTGCAGATCACGACCATCCTGGCCAGATCACGACCATCCCGTCCAGATCACGACCATCCCGTGCAGATCACGACCATCCCGTGCAGATCACGACCATCCCGTGCAGATCACGACCATCCCGTGCAGATCACGACCATCCCGTGCAGATCACGACCATCCCGTGCCAGATCACGACCATCCCGTCCAGATCACGACCATCCCGTCCAGATCACGACCATCCCGTGCAGATCACGACCATACCATGCATGTCACGACCATCCCATGCATGTCACGACCATCCCGTCCAGATCACGACCATCCCGTGCAGATCACGACCATTTCGTCAAGATCACGACCATTCCGTACAGGTCACGACCATCCCGTGCAGATCACGACCATCCTGGCCAGATCACGACCATCCCGTCCAGATCACGACCATCCCGTGCAGATCACGACCATCTCATGCATGTCACGACCATCCCATGCATGTCACGACCATCCCGTCCAGATCACGACCATCCCGTGCAGATCACGACCATCCCGTGCAGGTCACGACCATCCCGTCCAGATCACGACCATCCCGTGCAGGTCACGACCATCCCGTGCAGATCACGACCATCCCGTCCAGATCACGACCATCTCGTACAGATCACGACCATCCCGTCCAGATCCGGGATGTCCAGACATGTCTAGACAGTGGCCGGACATGTCCGGCCACTGTACAGCCACTGTCCGGCCACTGTCCGGCCACTGTCCGCCACGAGGTGCCGCTGACCTGGCCGGAACACGACCACATGTGACCCAACATAACCAGCATGTTGACAGCGAACGACTGGGGGTTTCAACTGCACTTTCAGTAAATAGCCTTTTCGATAGCCAGTTGTTGAACGGTGACAAGGCTGATCTTTATGTTCAGGTTTCCAAGTTCAATAGAAGACAAATTAGAACCTTCGAGCCTTATACATTCCATTTCTAATGCGGCTATGGATGTACGGAAGTAACACATGGCCACGTACCGCCCTCCCGAAGGTCGATTTGCATTTAGCAATGCTCCAAGCTAATGCTGAAAAATTACGCTTTTCAAAACAATATAATACATACATACAACTACTGCCTGGCCAAATGAATAATCTCAGTAAGTGTTTGCCATTTGATCAACTGTGCATGTCTCGCTATCAATCACTGTTGTCGAGAAACGGATCGCTTGTCGAGAACGTGCACCTTGCACAGTGTACAGTTCTTGGCATGCTTCTGCACGGTACCGACCGCATATCGACTACGAACTCCGGCCAACACCGGTGTCACCTGCAATTTTAGTGAATCCTAGCACAGCGGTAAAACGCTAATGAGCTGGCAGGTGTTCGCCTGTTCTGAATCGACCCCGGCTGCGGCGCCGCACCGATTGGGGCAGAGTCAGAAGCACGCCAGGACTCCTCGCGGCCGCCCTCTGACCTCGGTCGAAGGTCAGGCAACCTGGCGCTGTAGCAGCCAATCAATGTAGCGCCGGCAACCGAATCCACACAGTAGGTGACTGACGCCGTCCGACCGCGCCCGGGTAGGGGGGCGGGCGTCTAGAGCTGGCGCTGGGGACAGGAGGGCGAGGGGGAACGGTAGGTCACACTCTTGCCTTGAAGAGTCACAGTCGAGCCGTGATGGGTCACAGTGCAGCCGTGAGGGTCACAGTACAGCGGCGAGGGGTCTCAGTCTAGCCGTGAGTGGTCACAGTCTAGCCGTGAGGGTCACAGTACAGCCGTGAGGGTCACAGTGCAGCCGTGAGGGTCACAATACAGCGGCAAGGGGTCTCAGTCTAGCCGTGAGTGGTCACAGTCTAGCCGTGAGGGGTCACAGTCCAGCGGTCACGGTCACAGCCCAGCTGTGAGGAGTCATAGGCTAGAAATGAGGGGTCACAGTACAGTCGTGAGGGGTCACAATCCAGCCGTGAGGTTCACAGGCCAGCCGTGATGGGTCACAGGCCAGCCGTAAGGGGTCACAGTCCAACCGTGAGGGGTCACAGGCCAGCCGTGATGGGTCACAGTACAGCCGTGAGGGTCACAGGCCAGGAGTGAGGGGTCACAGTACAGCCGTGAGGGGTCTCAGCACAGACGTGAGTGGTCACCATCCAGTTGCTTGAGCAGCCTACGATGGCGAGACATTCTCGGGGAGCTGAATAGCTGACGATGAAACCACAGAGCTGGATTTGTTTCGAAACGCCGAATTTGAGCGAGTCTGGAACAATCACCTCTTCCGCATCGTCAGCTTGCTGACTTCGGCACCACTGGGCACAGGGTTTGCTATGTCGGCTGCTGGCACCACAGTCGGCCTGGCCGACGAGGCCCTGCCAGTGTGGATCGATGTCATAGGCTTTAGAAGCACCCTGGTTAGGCATCGTCATGCCTACCGGAGGTGTCAGGACATACAGTGGGCCACGCGGCTTTAGTGCTGCGGACACAGGTTTCAACAATATAACGCCATCGTCAGTGAGACTACCCGGTGTTAGACACTACGACTGCTCTTGAAAGATGATTGGGGGTAAGCGCCTCGTCACTGTACATGGCGCGCCGCACTATACGGGCGAGCGTTCTGAATCCTGTCCAAGGTTCACTTCTGAATCCGTTCTGCCGAATGGCTTGGCTTCGCAGGTGGAAAGTTCTTCTCCCGCGCAGTATCACCTGCAGTGCTGTGTTGCATACGTGGGTGGATATGTTTGGAATTGGAACTTCACGAAGCAGCTTCGATGTCGGAAAGACAGTGTTGGTATCTGTAAGGCGCAAATCCACAAAGTATTTGGCAATTCATTTTCTTCAACCAAAGCTGGTTTCACTATTGTCGACAGACGCCTCTTCTAACGAATATTTGGCATGCATTTCACAGCTGATAGCACAATGCCAAATTGTCGCGACATAGCATCGAGTAGTGCACGATGCGTCCCCCGGTCCCTTCTGTGTCGTCACTCTTTCGCTCAACGTGTGCTTGACAGCAGTTCAATGCGGCATCTCGTGTAAAACGTGCAGTGGCTGACATGGTCGTGGCACGGGACGTGACGTAACCACGTGACCGAGGGGTGAATGAGCCGGTGCCGGCCAAGCGTGCATCGAAGAACATCTGCCACACAACGTGTTCGAATACAAATCCCACTACTTAGAATAAACTATTACGACGAAGGCTAGCAAAATCAAAATTAGAAGAGCAAACTTTAATCGTGAGTGATGTGATTCGGGTTTTGAAAACATGGAATAGGCACGCTCTCACAGTCCGAACAGCGGGGCGATACGCCAGGACTCGATTGGTGCGATTGACTTCTGCCAAAAAAAAAACTGCGGAGGTCGACTCGCTCCAACTTCGCCCTCGCTCGCAATACGTGCAGCCACAGAAGCCACTTCAGTCATCATACTAGGTGTGCATTCTTCTTGCAGGCTAGAACAGTGCTGATCTGTTACACCACCTGCTCTTCTCTTCGGCAGTGCTGCTGCTCATTCAGGGCTTTTCTTCACACGTGCAGTGTGCCACTGGAAAAAAAACCAGCACCACTGGTAGCAGTACCACTGATGGTCAAACCACCGGCAACGGAGCAGTCAGTGGAGGGCAAGGAACAACTGAGATGGCATCCTCGACTGGCGATGGTGGGAATCTAACCGAGAGTGGAAACGGCACCACCGGCACCAGTGGTGCTGATGATGAAACAGCAACGACGGATGGAACATCGACAGGCGGTGATACCGCCACTGGCAGCGGAGCAACGACCGGCGGTGGCACCGCCACTGGCAGCGGAGCAACGACCGGCGGTGGCACCGGCACTGGCAGCGGAGCAACGACCGGCGGTGGTACCACCACTGGCAGCGGAGCAACGACTGGCGGTGGTACCACCACTGGCAGCGGAGCAACGACTGGCGGTGGTACCACCACTGGCAGCGGAGCAACGACTGGCGGTGGTACCACCACTGGCAGCGGAGCAACTGGCGGTGGTACCACCACTGGCAGCGGAGCAACGACTGGTGGTGGTACCACCACTGGCAGCGGAGCAACTGGCGGTGGTACCACCACTGGCAGCGGAGCAACGACTGGCGGTGGTACCACCACTGGCAGCGGAGCAACTGGCGGTGGTACCACCACTGGCAGTGGAGCAACCGGCGGTGGTACCACCACTGGCAGCGGAGCAACGACCGGCGGTGGCGGGGGCGAAGGTACAACAGGAAACGGAACAACGACAAGCGGTGGCGGGGACGGAGGTACAACAGGAAACGGAGCAACAACAGGCGGTGGTGGGGACGAAACGACAACAGGAAATGGAACAACGACGGGTGGTGAAGAAAGCACCAACACCACAACGGTCACAACTACAAGTGAAGTAGATCACTCCACTCCGCCTGCCAGTACAAGTAGGTATACCATTGTTGCAGCTGATGCACCCAACAGAAAAGACACGAATCATGAGTGTGCTACAGTCGATGTTGGTCAGAATTATCAGGCAAAAATATGTTGTGGACAGATAGCAAGTTATATCGACCGTCACTGGCCAGGTAGATTTCAGGTTAGAAAGCTTGTGAAGCTGTATTCCGACTTTGCAATCTTAGGTTATGGTCAAGGGCTTTCCTGTCCTGCTCTCCTGGGGTCTATTTAAAATCCTGAAGCCTGGGTCCGGATGTCTTCTCGAGATAGTGCACGCAAAAAAACAACTCTACACTTATTTGCAACCAGGAAATACGGGTCATTCTAAACTCTGCATATAATATATTTCAAACCTTAGAGGCAATCAATTCGCCCTCAGCTGTGCATGGATGGCGAAGGAAGTGGGTGGATTTATTATATTCTGTTTTATGTAACTGTGCCCGCACCATGATTGATAACTGTCTAAAAATTTGAGTGCCCTTAATTTTGCCCATTCGGTCCGTTGTGATTCAGCGGTGGGTTCAAGGTGAACCTTGCTTATGTGCGCACAGTTTAAATAAAATGCTGATCTCTCATGACTTACGAATGAGGGAGATGTACCTGCAGCCGGTGACGTATTAGAGATTTATGAAGCTCATCGTAAAGATTTATGGAAGCTCATCGTAAAGGAAGCTTATTGCATTTACAGAATGTATCGTTACATAAATCCGATCCATGTGTGACTTCGTCCATATGTAGCTTTAGTTGGAATTGTTTGAATAATTGGAATAATTGGAATACTTTGAAAATTGTCGGCTATCAGATCGTTTCCAGTTTGCCTTCTTAGGTGTAGCAAGTAGCTTCCATAAGAGTGATGGCATCGTATTCACTATGTGGATTCTTCATGGAACACTCGACGCTTTTGGGTCAGTTTGTGGAGTTCCTATTGAAACGTGAGTCAGGAAATACAACCTTTAGCATCGTAAGAAAAAAATGGTGTTTAGCATTTTTGGTACTGTACTGATATAGTGCTATGGACAATGTAACTTTGTAATCTCTCCGTGGCACATAAATCTCATATTCGAATATTTATGTTGTCAATACTAACTGGCGCCGTCTCGGGGGTGTCTTTAACCACCCCCAGGCAAGTTTTTCGCGGATAGTGAAAGAACAGCGTGGGTCAGCGCGCCAAAATTTGGCATACCTTTTCCCACATCAATTTCGCATGTTGTATCAAGCTTTTGAAGTCAGGTTATCTAGGGTCAACGAGTTAGTATAGGTCATATGAGGTCACTTCAAAAAAAGTTCAACCAGTCGTCACGCTTTAACGAATGCATGTATTTTAGTGCAAATTTCAGCGCTTGCTTATCTTTAGGGATGCAATAAAATGTACCAGAAGAAGTTTTCATTTTTCCATTTTTTTAACTACTTATTAGTTTTCCATATTTGCCTATTTGAGTTCAAATCGAATAACCTGGCTAAGGCAAGCATTTTTATTAGAGCAAGTTGACTTTGAACTATGCTTTTCGGTCCGCTCTATCCATTAGAAAAGGAAAATTAAAGAAAACGTGAAAGCTCAAAACATTGAAATTACGAAAAAAAGATGATTTTTGGGTGGCCACAATTTGTTATGGTCCTGTTCGATTTCGCTGTCCTTTTCTGATTCCATTTTTTCTTCTCAAATATCCTCCAAAATGAACTCCCCAGAGCCAGAAAGAAGTCTTGAAAATCTGGGCATCCTAGTGACGTCACTTTTGGAGGAAATTTATTTTTGGGGGTGGTGTCGGGCTCCACTCCTCGACCGCTTTCCGATGACACCTCATTCGTTTTCGTGCGACGCTTAGTTTTGATATTAGATGGGGTTCCTATCAACCCACCGGGGAGACGGGGTGTGAGGATCTGACCGGAGAGACGGGGCGGATTAAATCGCGCTGATATGCGTTTAATTAAATCGTGAGGTGACTACAAATTGCCAATATATTTCCCGTTCTCTAGAACGGTTCACTTTAAACCACCGAGAGTCCGGGAATCTGAATTATTCGGTCTGCCATGGTTTTAGTCTGGCTACACCTTCGACTATGTGCTATTGATTCGAATAATTATTCTTGAGACAAGGAAATTATACTGATTGTCGTCAGGAGTGAAGGGTTCGTAGAGGAGATGGACGCCTTCGTCATGGCAACCGTACCCGTAGATACTCGGTCTTATAATAGACTGTTTTTGTCGAGGAATTTGAGTCATTAAATTAACCGACTTCAATGAGCTCTTCGAATGCAGCTCAAAGTGTTTCTGGATGTGAAATGCCTTTGTCGGAATACGGCAGTAGATCTGGTGGAGCTAGTGAAAATTATATCGCATAGTTCAGAAACTTATGTCAGCACCGAAAACTGGACTGAATAGAGCTCGGGCATCGTATTTTGATGAGCAGTTTGAACGCGTGATGACTGATGCCTCCGTAGATGCTATGCACCAGTCCATACCGCATTGTCGGATTCCGATCATCAACCGATCAACGGAATATGCCATTCCAGTGCGACTTTACAACGGGAAGCCCAGACATGCCGCCAAGTGTCATTGCTAAGTTAACTCTGAATTCTGGTGGTGGTGGTGGTGGTGGTGGTGGTGGTGGTGGTCTGTGACTGCTGATAAATGTTAGCCCGGATAGCAGCTGTAACTCCGCCACGTCAGGAGTGGATGCGATTCATAGGTGTCCAACTGTCCATCAGTTTACCCATCGGAACAACGGTGCCTAATGTGCTCTTTTTATTATTTGCTTTTAGAGCGTTGTTTTGCTCATGGGCGATGTGCTGTGTGGACATTGCCGGCACTTCAAACTCTCGGTTAGACTCCGGTGTTGAACTGAAGTCGCGCCTCGGCTGGTTGGCTTCAGAGAGACGCGTTGTATTCTGTTTAGCGTGAATCCAGGACGTCCCAAACCAATCACATGATGCATTCGGACTCTTTTAGTTTCTTGAGCCAGAATAATTGCGCATGCTTTCGTTTTCACCGTAACTAGGACATATGCAAAATGTTAGGAGGTTGCTAGTATCTCTGGCTTGCACTGCACACTTGATAAATAAAACTGCTCGGTAATTAAATGCAATTTTTCCTATGATTGCTTCATCTCCTGTGTGCCTGAATGTGATGATGCCATTGACATGTTCGCCATTTTACAGAGACAGGCAGAAAGCTCCTGCTACGCTTTCCTGACATGGCATACAACGCTCAGTACAACGTGAGCAACTCGACCGAAGCAAAAACAAAGGGCGCTGAAATGGCAAACAAAGTAAGTCACAAAATAGTCTCATTCTGTACTAATTCTGAATTGAACGCTACCGCGCGCGAGTTCCTCGTAAGATGTTCTTTGTTGGTCCCATTTAATTCGCATGGCTGACAGCTTTGAGCTGATTTGGCGGATTCCGGACATGTTCCAGTTGACTTAATACATGAGCATGCTTTGTGAGGCGTATGAAGCAATGGAGTGAGAAAGAGAAAGAGAGAGAGAGAGAGATTGAGAGAGAGAGAGATAGAGAAAGAGAGAGAGAGAGAGAGAGAGAGAGAGAGAGAGAGAGAGAGAGAGAGAGAGAGAGAGAGAGAGAGAGAGAGAGAGAGAGAGAGAGAGAGAGAGAGAGAGAGAGAGAGAGAGAGAGAGAGAGAGAGAGAGAGAGAGAGAGAGAGAGAGAGAAGCGAGGTGATCACAACCATGGCATAGCATCATGATGTAGGATGTGATAATATCCAGCGAGCAGGGTGAACCCCGACCGTGGTGTATCATCATTGGGTAATGTGTGAGAAAAAAAAATTCGTGAGGCAAGGTGAAGCCCAATTATGTTATGCCATCTTGACGTAATGTGTGATAATATTCAGGGAACGAGATGATCCCCGACCATGGTGTAGTGCCATAGCGTCGTGTGTGATAATATCCAAGGAGCTAGGGGGCATCGAATACTATCCATGATGTAAAATCCAAGCCTACTATTCTAGTTTTGTGAGAATCACACTTTGGGGAACCCCCAGGCACCGAGATTCAACGCTGTGGCGTCTACGGAATGCGACTCGTCCGAATAATTTCAGGTTTCAGTGTGCATGCGATGGCTGTCCGCCAGGAGTGATGAGTACATGTCCGTGATCGTGCCATGCTCGGCAGGATTAAATTGGAAGAGAGCCTATCAGGTGGCAGAATCTGATATTGTGCACCTCTTGACTTGCAATGGTCATATGTGACGTCGTAGGCACGAGTCCCGAGCCCGCCAGCCCGAGCAATATTGGGCTGGCAGCTCCAGTAGGTTGCCAGATTGCAGAGAAGGAAGGCCGAACGACATATACCCACCGCCGCTTATCACAATCGCAAGCCTCCTTGTGCCCGTTGCGGCTGAAGGAAACGGCTTGTTCATACCCGTAAATCGGTCAACATGCTGTAGGCACAATTGAGTTCATAGCAATGTACTTGTCACGTGTGCCTACTTTCATTGCAGATAAAGGAAGCTCTACAGCAGACCTATTCGGAAGTTATAGATGTGAAGACGACAGCCATGTGGGAAGGTTGTCTCTACATTTCAACAGATGTGAAAGTGGAGGATGAAGTTGGACAGAACGTCAGTTCGAAGGTAAGAAGTACTCTGAGTCACCGCTCCCACTAAAAACTTTAGCCCAAGTTGAATAAAACCTCAGCAGCAATAAATGTCCTTGGCCCACTTCATGCAACGCTGTTTATTAGCACGTGTATGATTTTATTGAAAAAAACAGTCATGCCACATGTAGCTTTACAAACGGCTTCAGAGTGCCGAGCTTCGACACAGACACGGGGAGAGCGTGCCTGAACGCGACTCTAAAAACACACACATGAGACGGGGTAGATGGAGCTAAGCGTGCCAGAGTGCGCGGCTTGGCAGAGCTGGGCGGCGCGCCGGAGAACGGCTGCGGGGCGGTGGGCACACCTCCGCCCGGTTACATCCAGCCGGCGCCGTACAGGCCGCCGAGCATGCCCAGACCGTTCCAGGCGCCGTACGGGCCGAAGTCGGGGGCGGCGGCGGCGCGCAGCGCGGCCCTGTTGTAGAGGAAGGCGTGCTGCACCTTGGCGGCGGCCACGGCCGGCGTGTCCAGCAGCACCGGCACCGGCAGCGTCGACGGCAGGCCCGCGGCGCGCAGCGCCGCAGCGTTGTACAGCGCCGCGTGCTGCGCCTTGGCCAGCATCACCGACGGGGTATCCAGGGGCGCGACAGGCGCCAGCAGCGAGCGCCGCCGGCGCGTGGCGGGAGCCGCCGCCGCCTGGGAGGCCGCCGCGGCGAACAGCTTGCGGAACTCGGCCTTGGCCGCCTTCACCTCGGCCGTGTCGCCGACGGGCTGCGGGCCGACCAGCGTCATGACGGGCGCCTGCAGCGTCATCACGGGCGCCTGCAGGTTGGCCACCGGCGCCACCGGCAGGTTGGTGGCCGCCACGCGGAAGCCGCCGGCGTCGGCGACGTACTTCACCGTCTGCTTGATGCCGTTGGCGTCGATGTAGCTGTAGGCGCCGACGGTGCCGCCGAGCGCGTTCTTGCTCTCCACCTTGGAGCTGAGCAGACCCGAGTAGCCGTACTTGTACTGGCCGAGCTCGTCCTGCGCATGAAACTGGTGGCTGGTCACGGCCGGGATGGCCGCGACGGCCACGGGCGCGATGCCGGCCGCGTACGGCATGACACCCATTCCCATGCCGGCGTAGCCCATGCCAGCGTAGCCCATGCCGGCGTAGCCAAGACCGGCGTAGCCAAGGCCGGCGTTGCCCAGCCACTGGGCGGCCGACACTGCCAGGAGGGCGGGCACAAACGCCTGCGGAAAAGCGAGAGGTCACAGTGGTCAGAGAGATCACACAGGTCACAAAGGTCACAGTGGCCAGAGAGATCACGCAAGCCCTAAAGCTACAGAGTTCAGAGCGATCACACAGGACACAAATGCCAGTGGTGAGAGGGATCATGTATGCGACAAATGTCACAGTGGTCAGAAGGATCGGGCCGATCACACAGGTCACAGTGGTCGGAAGGATCAGGCAGGTCAACAAGGTCGCAGAGAACGCAACGAGGAGGCATGCAACAGAGGTCGTTGGTAGCGGACGGCACAGAACAGCATAGCCCGACAATCGTGTGGCCAGACACACCACACGAGCCTCACCACACGAGCCTCACCACACGAGCCTGACCGCACGAGCCTGACCACACGAGCCTGACCACACAAGCCTGACCACACGAGCCTGACCACACAAGCCTGACCCCACGAGCCTGACCACACGAGCCTAACCACACCAGCCCGTCCCCCCGCACTGCCTCTAATCGACACACCTGCGGCAACACTCATGCGACACCAGCCTCTGTCACACACTCACCAGGACTTTCATGTTTGAACTCGCTGGTGTTGTGGTGCTGAGGATGGCACGCATCGCTTTTATACCGCCCTGTTGTGGGCTGCCTGCCACGCCTGACCGGCCCTGAGCTGGCGAGGGGCGGGTCTCCAGGCCCGACCTGCGCGCCGCTGCATCGGCCGTACACCGAGCCATCAATCATTCACCTTGATCGCGACAAGACATCGCGCTGCATGTCACCCGTCGCTGGCCGGCGCAGTCCGGCGAGGTCCGAATCTGTGGGCGTCCGTCGTTTGTTTCTTCAAAAGTTCGATATTCAATCTACGATACAAACCGAATATCACGATGCGCATAATGCGGTAGGACACGTTCCTCTGAGGGAAACTTTCCTCTGAGCGGCATGTTCATCCGAGAAACTCGCCCCTCTGTACGACACGATCCTCTGAGTGACGCGTTCCTCTGAGTGACGAGTTCCTCTGAGTGACACCCTCCACTGAGTGACGAGTTCCTCTGAGTGACGAGTTGCTCTGAGTGCAGCGACCATGGGCGTCTGCACTACATTGTTGTCTAGCGGAGCACGGCGGCGCATTGCGGCCTGACCGCATCAACATTCTCAATGTGGTGGGGGGTCTATGCTAGCGTATGACAGTCTATGCTCGAATATCTGCAGACTCACTGCGCTAAATTCATTGTCCCAAAGCCAGGCATGACGCGTCGTGCACTTACTGCACAGGAGGAAAGTCTGTGAGCACGTGACATTACATTGCAAATCCGGAGTATTCCTGCCGCTCAACAAAACTACCCCGTTCCAGCGTTTTCATTGCTTGTGTGCGTGTTCAAAAAGAAGGGCGATTGCTGCGATAAAGGCAGAAACCGAAAGCTGAAACAAATTTTGAATTCGACAATATAGCTTCAAGTCTGGCAATGGCTTTGCAATGCTTCTTTTTAAAAGAACGCTGTAGGTCTTTCTATGCAAGGGATGATTTTAAGAAATGTGCTTCGATTTTACGGTAAATGTTCAAAGGTGGTGTTTCATAAGCCAGACACTCCAGCGACACATGGACATAAATGGATCAGCTCCGCTTCATTTCACTTCTTCAATTCTTCAAAACGAAATTAGCTGCCACCCTCACGCTTCCGTAGAGCATGATATCGAACATACCAGGTAAAAACTTTACGCATCCAAGGAGCACGAATTTGATACCCTGTCTTCCTGGACCACTTTCGGGAGCCACATCTGACATATTGCGACCACATACCACATTTCATAAGCTTTCACATTACCAATGTATTTACGCATTAGATGTACATAAATGGTGATCGGGAAATGTTACCACCACCTTTGGGCGTTCGCTCAGCCACAAAAGCATTCTGTGCTCACGAGTGTGGAACGAATTCACCTTCCACAAACAAGCACTTCGATTGTACATTCGGCACAAGTCCGTGATACATAGAAATGCTAAGGTGTATTCCATGCAAGAAGCAGAAAATGGAAGCATTTCTTCTTAAAATTATTTTGCTACAGGGAGTTTCCAGCAAAATTCATGCATGTTCTTTTTATACCGAGAACATTCCAAGATTGGAACTGGAGATCAACGGGCGTTCCGTTGCTAATATATATATATATATATATATGTCCTGAAATGTGATCATCCAAAGTACTGGCGGTACTATTTGCGAAATTCGTGAGATGACTAATATTATCACAATTGTGACCTTTCCCACTAAATACTGGTGACACTTTGACCAAACCTTGAATTCAGCCACCCGAGTGCTTAACTCGGGTCACTCCATGGTATCCACTGGCGCGTCCCCCTATCCTTCATTATTTGCCACGTTTACAGGAAGATGATGTAATGAAACGAGATAATATGACATAGTGTGTCATTTTCTCTCTCACGCGAAAGTTTCCTCATGAAAGGGTATGTGGTGCTACTAAGCTTCCAAACTACGGGAAGCTTTGCCTGAAAATCACAGTTGCAGAGTTGGCATTAAAAAATGTTTATTTGCTCATGACTAGAAGATAACTTTAAATTAAGTTTCCAGCAACCATGCTATTTACTTGTGATTTAATATATTCTACTTCACTTTATATTATAACTGAGACGTGTCTCATCTCCAGGTATGCACCTTGCACTGCATCTGCAGTGATGCAGGACGCTGCAGTAATCTGCTGTGTCCGGGCTGTCCGTCCTGTCCGGCCTGTCCAGCCTGTCCAGCCTGTCCGTCCTGTCCGTCCTGTCCGTCCTGACCGTCCTGTCCGTCCTGTCCGTCCTGTCCGTCCTGTCCGTCCTGTCCGTCCTGCCCGGCCTGTCCCGGTCCTGTCCGTCCTGTCCGTCCTGTCCGTCCTGTCCGTCCTGTCCGTCCTGTCCGTCCTGTCCGTCCTGTCCGTCCTGTCCGTCCTGTCCGTCCTGTCCGTCCTGTCCGTCCTGTCCGTCCTGTCCGTCCTGTCCGTCCTGTCCGTCCTGTCCGTCCTGTCCGTCCTGTCCGTCCTGTCCGTCCCTGTCTGTCCGTCCTGTCCGTCCTGTCCGTCCTGTCCGTCCTGTCCGTCCTGTCCGTCCTGTCCGTCCTGTCCGTCCTGTCCGTCCTGTCCGTCCTGTCTGTCCGTCCTGTCCGTCCTGTCCGTCCTGTCCGTCCTGTCCGTCCTGTCCGTCCTGTCCGTCCTGTCCGTCCTGTCCGTCCTGTCCGTCCTGTCCGTCCTGTCCGTCCTGTCCGTCCTGTCCGTCCTGTCCGTCCTGTCCGTCCTGTCCGTCCTGTCCGTCCTGTCCGTCCTGTCCGTCCTGTCCTGTCCGTCCTGTCCGTCCTGTCCGTCCTGTCCGTCCTGTCCGTCCTGTCCGTCCTGTCCGTCCTGTCCGTCCTGTCCGTCCTGTCCGTCCTGTCCGTCCTGTCCGTCCTGTCCGTCCTGTCCGTCCTGTCCGTCCTGTCCGTCCTGTCCGTCCTGTCCGTCCTGTCCGTCCTGTCCGTCCTGTCCGTCCTGTCCGTCCTGTCCGTCCTGTCCGTCCTGTCCGTCCTGTCCGTCCTGTCCGTCCTGTCCGTCCTGTCCGTCCTGTCCGTCCTGTCCGTCCTGTCCGTCCTGTCCGTCTGTCCGTCCTGTCCGTCCTGTCCGTCCTGTCCTGTCCTGTCCTGTCCGTCCTGTCCGTCCTGTCCGTCCTGTCCGTCCTGTCTCCTGTCCGTCCTGTCCGTCCTGTCCGTCCTGTCCGTCCTGTCCGTCCTGTCCGTCCTGTCCGTCCTGTCCGTCCTGTCCGTCCTGTCCGTCCTGTCCGTCCTGTCCGTCCTGTCCGTCCTGTCCGTCCTGTCCGTCCTGTCCGTCCTGTCCGTCCTGTCCGTCCTGTGTCCGTCCTGTCCGTCCTGTCCGTCCTGTCCGTCCTGTCCGTCCTGTCCGTCCTGTCCGTCCTGTCCGTCCTGTCCGTCCTGTCCGTCCTGTCCGTCCTGTCCGTCCTGTCCGTCCTGTCCGTCCTGTCCGTCCTGTCCGTCCTGTCCGTCCTGTCCGTCCTGTCCGTCCTGTCCGTCCTGTCCGTCCTGTCCGTCCTGTCCGTCCTGTCCGTCCTGTCCGTCCTGTCCGTCCTGTCCGTCCTGCCCGGCCTGCCCGGCCTGTCCGGCCTGTATAACATGTCCGTCCTGTCCAGCCTGTCCGTCCTGTCCGGTCTGTCCGGTCTGTCCGGTCTGTCCGGCCTGTCCGTCCTGCCCGGCCTGCCCGGCCTGTCCGTCCTGTCCGTCCTGTCCGTCCTGTCCGGCCTGTATAACCTGTCCGTCCTGTCCAGCCTGTCCGTCCTGTCCGGTCTGTCCAGCCTGTCCGTCCTGTCCGGTCTGTCCGGTCTGTCCGTCCTGTCCGGTCTGATGTGTCCGACCCAGTGGCGCCGTCATGTCAATGCGAATTCGCTTTGGTCGGTGGCAAGATCGTTCGCGATGAAGAATAATCTAAGACACTTTTTAGCTTCATTTAGCATTGGGTTTAGTCAGGTATGGGTTGTGGGACCGATGGGATGATGCGGAAGCTGTTGTTACTTTGGGATTGCTGCTGGGCCTGCAGCTGTATGCAGCCATTGACGGAAGAAGACAGCTACACTCTCGTGTGGGAACCTATATACTCATATGAGTGGTGTGTACATTTTTGTCCCTTTTTGAGTTCATGCGCACCCAACAAATTGTGCTCACCACCCACATACCTGCTGTATGGTGGCCACTCAGGAACCTGCTGCGTTGCTTTTGTCGTAGTTGTCATGCTCGTTTCGAATATGCAGCAAAGTGTAATCGATGGCTAGTTATCGCTGACCAGCTGGAAAGCCTTAACGTACTTATGTACCTTTTACTCTGCCCACTTCCTTTCGGTTTTCAGAAAGTAGTACTTACACGTGCACAATGGTTGGATTTGCACCAACCAGCATATTTGCCTTCCCACAAATATACATGCTCTCGCAAGTTACATTGTGACTTGTGGCCACTTGATTATTGATGGTTGAAGTGCTATGCCTAAGCTGAAAGTCTTTAACTGCTATGCAATTGTTGCCAGATTTGGCCTCAAGCTGGGAGTTTAGAGTTTTCATGACGTGAATGTTCGAGCAAACAGAAGCATTCCATGCCCATTACATATCCAAGTATACAATTACCAAGATCAAAAGGCAGTTGATGAAAGCATGCGGGTGAGGATAGGTGGTTGTGTTAACCCTTCCGGTCAAATCCTCACACCCCATATCGGGAGGGGGGGGAGGTTGAAGATCCCATCTAAAATCCAAACTGAGCATCGCACGAAAACGAAAGAGATGTCATCGGACAGCGCTCGATGAGTAGGGTCCGGGTTCACCCCAAAAACATTTTCCACCCAAAAGTGACATCACCAGGGGGCTAGATTTTCACGACTTTTCACGACTTACGCTATGTTTTTGACTCTGGGGAGTTCATTTTAGGGGGATATATGAAAAAGCGAAATTTATTCGGAATGAGAAAAGGACAGCGAAATCGACCAGGGATATAATTTATTTTAGATCCACAATTTTTTTGGTATTTTAAAATTTTGAGTTTTCAAGTTTTCTTTAATTTTCCTTTTCCGACGGACAGAGCAGACCGAGAAAGTTGTTGGAAGTCGACTTTCACTATTTTGTTGCATCCGTAAAGATAAGCAAACGCTGAAAGTTTCATTAAAATGTCTGTATCCGTTAAAGCGTAACGACTGGTTGAACTTCTTTGGAGGTGACCTCACTTGACCTTGACTAACTCGTTGATGCTAGACGACCTGATCTAAAAATTGTAATCAGCATGTCAAATTGATGTGGGAAAAGGTATGTCAAATTTTGGCGCGCTGCCGCGCGCCGTTCGTCTGGTATCAGCAAAAAACCTGATGGGGGGGGGGGGCGGTTAAAAACTCCCCCGAGACGGGACGGGTTAATAGAGGAATAGTGCATATTGATTCCATTCATTTTGATAAAATTACATCCTTGCTATTTCCAAGGATACATGTGTTGGAAGTTCATGTGCAGGATGAGAGGTATGATGGTGGATAGTTTGTAAGGCACTATTCATTCAATGAGCCACCCTCTCAAACAGTTTAATGACCATGTATTGACACCAAAGAGTATGTGATTCAAGAGTATTGTACCCTCCCAATTTTTGTCATTAATAACACTTATAGATCTGTACTGTGGGTTTATACTGCCAACCAATGCGCTTCGTGTGGATATATTGGCTTCGGAAACCTACACCAATAGGTACTCCAAACTTGGCCGTAGAGGAGCCTTCATATCTGCCAGTGCCGTTAATATTTTTTTTACGGCACTGGCAGATATGAAGGCTCGGCTACGGCAAAGTTTGGAGTACTTATTGGTGTAGGTTTTCACTTCACACAGCGATCCATCGGGCAAATTATAGTTTGATCCACTGCTAACAACGATTAACAAATTATTGCAGAATGGAAAGCTGATCGTATCCTACTCTGAAGTGCCGAGTCGACGATTGTTGATCTGAAGCTAACGATCTCGATGCTCCGCTGTATTGCAGCTGATGTCGGCCATAGAAACCGCGACCGCGAACGGCACCCTGGGCGGCGATGCCGTCGACACCAACCAGACCGTCATATCGGGTATGTGCCGACACTGACAGGACCGTCATCTCGGGTATGTGCCGACACTGCCAGGACCGACATCTCGGGTATGTGCCGACACTGCCAGGACCGTCATCTCGGGTATATGCCAACACTGCCAGGACCGACATCTCGGGTATGTGCCGACACTGCCAGGACCGACATCTCGGGTATGTGCCGACACTGCCAGGACCGACATATCGGGTATGTGCCGACACTGCCAAGACCGTCATCTCGGGTATGTGCCAACACTGCCAGGACCGATGCGATCCGATCCCACGCCCATGCACAGTTGACGTTGGCGGTGTTGATATTGTCCCCCTCGAGTGTGCTGGTGGAGTGCGTAATGTTAGCTGCAGCTAATTTCGGAAACGGTTCTTAGCGAGCCATTTGTTTAATCAAAATCAAAATTTGACATCTCTGGGGGCTTCGCATGGGATGCAACAACTGTAGAAATACCCGCATTTCTAATTCGAACTGACTTTAAACTTGCCATATATAGCTTACATCATATGTGGTTATAAGCGAAGTGGTTTTAGCTCAAAGTGATTCATCCATATAGCGCATAACTAGTCGGTTAATCAGCAGTGGCTTCCCCTTGATGTACCTGTACTTACAGTTAAAACAATAGTAACTCACGCCTTCGCACTACCTTTAGGTAAAAAGCAAAGCTGCTTTGTGAAAGAAAGATAAATGTCATAGTTAGAAACATTTATGCGATGCTGACATCATACACTATGTGGTGTATGCCGTCATTGTTATTGTGTGCCGTATTTACTGTCCACCTCATTGCTATTCGACATAAAGGACCCGGCGTATGCTGACAAATCCATGCGGGTATTCTTCGATTCTTCATATCAGCCTTGTGATTTATACTTGATTACCTAAGTGTGTTCAGTAATTAATTGTACCATTGTGCTTTTCTTTGTACAAGCTTTTTCGCCCCTGGAAGACTGCTGGAGAGCAACATATTGCAACATATGCAATATTTTTATTCACATTCTCAAGCTACAGGCGAAATACGGACATTGAAAGATTCATGTGTTTCTAAAGAGGATCAACATCCCATGTTGACATATTATGCTCACTTAACATAGCTTGAACCGAGAAGAAGGGACCACTCATAAACAGAGGCTCTGTAGTTTGCATATGCGTTGAGTATGTTTATGCACTACGCTTGCAACCATATTATATGTTCCAGATGATAATGCATCCTAGTTTATGCCAACGGTTGTGTTTTCTGAATCACCGGTACCCTGTTATGTGACCTAATATGTGACACCATGGGCTATATGCAGGTCGTTCAAACTGATTTGCAATTGATCATCATGTATCATATCATGGCAAGTCGTGCCATCTCATAGCTTTCCAAGCTTCAAGTCAATAGCGGATCAGATCACCGAGATCTGACCTGGAATGTTCCGAAAGCACACGTATCATATCCGCCCTGAAGGCCAACCGTAAGCAATTGCAAAATAACCATGGATACATGTCTTACAAGGACGATTTTCCACTTGGATTTCGTGATGTGTGTCGTGATTTCTGACATGTGTGATGTGACCTGGAGACCAAACCAACGTAGGAAATGCACAAATTTATCATTTTCAAGTAGCTGAAAGCGCTTCAGTATGGAACTCGGTGGTGCGATTTTCCTCATTTCCTAGAACAAAATTGAGTGACATAAAGACATAAAGACATAAAAGATTAGTGCAACTCTGAGCCACAAGGGCCCTTCTTGGTTGCACTCTGTACACTGAACCAGTTGCCCACCAAATCTGCCAATCAGCCCTCCCTGTAATACTGAAAAGCAAGCCCTCTATTCTTATAATGATTGTCTATGCTGTTTTTAAAGATGTTCAATGTGCTGCTACTGACAATGTTTTCTGGCAGCTGGTTCCAGTGTTCTACTACCCTGTTGGTGAAGAAAGTTTGCCTTAACCTTGTTCTGCTGTGGTTAATTTTAATTTTGAATTTATGACCTCTAATTGTATCATTTCTGTTAAATTCAAACATTTCCCCAAGGTATCCCCTCTCCAGACCATTAACAAATTTAAAGACCTCGATGAGATCTCCTCTCAGCCTTCTATATCTAAGTGAAAACATATTCAATTTCTTCAATCTTTCCTCATATGCCAGGTTGCTTATGCCATTAACCATTTTTGTAGCCCTCTTTTGTACTCTCTCTAAAAGCCAACAATCTTTTTCATAGCTAGGAGACCAAGCTTGGATGCAGTATTCCAAATGTGGCCTGACGTATGCACAGTAAAGCTTCCTGATCACTTCCTCACTTCTGTATGATACATTCCTATTTATTGCCCCGAGCATTCTCAGTGCCTTCTTCCTGGCTTCTTTGGTCTGTTCTGATGCCCCCAATTTTGTGTTTAGAATAACACCTAAATCCTTCTCCTGTTGAGTCACTGATAGCACTTGGCCACCCATCAAGTATGGAGCCTTCATATGCTGCTTACCTACATGCATGATTTTGCACTTATCAAAGTTAAATTTCATTTGCCATTCTTCGGACCACTTCACAAGTTCGTCTAAGTCTTTTTGCAGCGAGATATGCTCATCCTGACCTGTTATTGCCCTAAAGACCTTCAAATCATCTGCAAATTTCAAAACTTTACTGCTTAGGCCACTTTCAATGTTATTTACAAATATAATGAACAGTAATGGCCCTAGTACTGACCCCTGGGGGACTCCACTAAGAACATTTTGCCATGATGACTTTGTACCATTTAGCATCACTCTTTGCTGTCTATCTGAAAGCCACAACTCTATCCATTTTAAGATGCTACCTGCAATACCATGGGACTGAAGCTGTATCATTAACCGTTTATGGGGTACCTTGTCAAAGGCCTTACTAAAGTCAAGATATGCTACATCAACCTGATTTCCCTGATCAAATTGTTCTGTGGCGAAGTTCAAAAAGTCCAAGAGGTTTGTGAGACACGATCGTCCTTTTCTAAATCCATGTTGAGTATCTTGAATCAATCTGCTACCTTCCAGATAACTAACTATTCTATCCTTGATAATTGATTCGAGTACCTTGCAGACTAGGGATGTGAGACTTATTGGCCTATAGTTTTCAACTTTCCCTCTTTCTCCTTTCTTGAAAATAGGAACTACATTTGCCCTTTTCCAATCGGTTGGAATTTCATTATGTGAAACTGATCTACAAAATATTATACTAAGTGGAAATGCCAGTTCCTTTTCAGTTTCCCGCAACACCCTAGCATAAATATCATCAGGTCCTGCTGCCTTATTTGGCTTTATTTTCCTGATATGATTGTAAACAACATCACTACCAATGAAATCAACATCATTTGTCAGATCCCATGTAACTGAACTATGGTGTACGGTCGGCAGATTGGTCATATCTTCCAATGTAAACACTGATTTGAACTGCTTGCTCAGCTCCTCAACCATCTCACTATCCTCACCCAATGTAGTCCCGTTTACTTCCAGTGGACCAATTGTGCTAGAAACTTTACTCAGCTTGTAGAAACTAAAGAACTTTTACTGTCCCCATTACAGTTTCTAGCTAAATCCAGTTCCTTTGCTCGCTTTGCTGCTCTGGTTTTTTGCTTCACAGTGTCTCTAGCTTTTCGATACGCCTTTAGATTAATGACATTTGAGGCTTCTTTAAAAACTCTAAATGCAGTTTTCTTAGCCCTAATTGCTTTTATCACGTCTGGTGTAAGCCATGCTGGCTTTCCTACCCTTCTTTTGCGTCTTTGCTTTTGGGGGACATGTCTAATCTGAGTTTCCTTTAAGTAAGATTTGAACTTTTCCCACATTTCACAGGCATTTAAATTGGAGAATTCTTCTTCCCATCTGATGGCACTTAAAGCCGCTCTCATGCCGTTAAAGTCTGCTCTGTTGAAATTTGGAACCTTTACCAAATTATCCTTGATAATTTCCCCTACATGTGCCTTGAATCTAACTATGTTATGGTCACTTTTTCCCAGAGTTTCGCCTACAGTCAAGTCTTGAACCAAGTCACTTAAATCCGAGAATACAAGGTCCAAGAATGAACCATGCCTGGTAGGTTCCGATACAAACTGGTGTAAGAACAGGTCCTCTTCAAGGCATTTCCTGAACATTTTGCATGATGGGGAGCCAACACCAGCATTTTCATAACCTTTTAGATTAAAGTCACCGATAATAAGGCACTTCCTCTTAAAGTTTCTACTGATTTCCTCACAAATCACTTTGTCAAGCTCCAGTTGCTGAGAATGTGGCAGGGTTCCTGATCGGTAGAAAGCTCCTATCCTAAGAGTATTGCTGTTGCCTTTTCCCACAGTGACATCAAGCCAAATGGACTCCACAGACACATTTTTATCCCCACCTGCTACTTTTTGAGAACTGAATAAGCTATTCACATAGAGCATTACACCACCCCCTTTCATTGCTGGACCCCTATTGCACGAAAATATATTGTATCCCTGGATCTCATAGTCCTGTAAGTTATCTCCAAAATATCCTTCACTGACCCATGCCTCCGTAATGCAAACAAAATCCGGTTCCTCCTCAGCAACATAACACTTGAACTCATCAAATTTGGAACGGATACTCTGAGCATTAAACATCATACACTTAACAAATGCTCCATAACCACCTTTGGCTTTTTCATATTGAGGAGTTCTTTTATCACTAGATGAACTATAACTCTGTCCCCTTGAGTTGCTGCTGTCCCTATTTGCGGACTTTGAGGTTCTATTGCCTTGGCTGACACTATTGGAATATTCCTGAGTTGGCAATGCAATTTCATCCCTCCCCACCCCATTTCCTAGTTTCCCTGAAGGACATGCTCATATACTTTGCCTAACATATGGACCCCCTTCTCAGAAAAATGCAGGCCATCCCTCTGATAGAGGTCCCACAATGCATAAAACCTGCTCCACTCATCTACAAATGTAAAACCTAGCTCATGGCAGAGCTTTCCTACCCTGGTGTTAGCTGCCAGTGCCCTAGAGCTCCACTCAGGGGAGGCTCTAGCCCTAGGCAAAATTCCTGTTACAAGCACTCTATTGGTACCCTTCAGGGTGGCCAGAAGGGCCCTGTACTCCCGCAGAAGCTCCTCGCTCCTAGTATGACCTATGTTATTTACCCCTACATGCACTATGACTGTGTCAAACTGGTGATCACTGGTGACCTGTGCCACCGCAGGTACCAGGTCCTTCACCTTGGCACCAGGCCTGGTGATGCACCTCCTGTCCCTCCTACCTTTACAAAATACCCGCTCTAAATGACGCACACGAGAGTCTCCTATGACCAGCACTGACTCCTTACTACTGCTATCCTGGGGGCAGTCATCCAATGCCTGGAACATATTTGTTGAGTGGAGCAAGGTCAACTTAACCCCACTGCACAATGCGACAAATGTCAAATCCTACTCCATAGCGGGGATTACACTGGACTGAAGCTAGCAATCATCGCATTTACGCTAAGAACGACCTAAAAACACACATCAAGTCCATATATGAGAGACATTCGGCACCTGCACTAAGCAGGCTTATCTGAGGCGAAACACCGATGAAGGATTTGCTCATGTTTACGTAGGTATGTATATCAGACTATTTTCCCTGAAGGTTAATTATAAACAATATTCATGACAATTGCCATGAATACTGCATGCAAATCAAAGGCGCGTAGAGTTCGGTATTTCATGTGTAATTGAGCTCCCGAGGCAAGTTCACTTTATATTTGGTATCACCATTTAAATAAATGTAGGGGAATGAACTTAAATTATTGGGGGCTATTTGTCAGCACAAAGGACATCATGGAAGCTATCTGTAATTATGCGACATTTTGGCTACTACACATGACCACAATTTGGCGTTCAAAATATCCGATATTGCGATTAGAGTGTCACG
This sequence comes from Imbricaverruca yamaguchii, assembly GCA_034440575.1. Lineage (NCBI taxonomy): Eukaryota > Metazoa > Arthropoda > Thecostraca > Neoverrucidae > Imbricaverruca > Imbricaverruca yamaguchii. The sequence goes on along the minus strand of JAOTOL010000687.1, from coordinate 41,249 downwards.
TCATGCACATGTGTAACCAGGGAAGGCCCACAAAAGTCCATTAACATCCTCCATATCTTGGTGACAAAAATGCGTTTTTTTATTGCAAGTCCCTGGTTGCTGACTGGAGCATCACCATGCTGGTGCCTGTCGCCTGCAATTTACACTGCCTTTAACATCACTTAAGGAATATTTGTTTCACTTCCGCAATCACAATGACAATATCCATGTCTATTCCGCTCATAAACGACCCGCTAGAGATACTCCCGTCATTTACAGAAGACATCGTAGATGATATTCCGAGCTCTTTGTTTTCCTCTTTTACTTGGCCCTGCGTTATCTTGTACGACATTTCTAGGCCGACTGGCTAAGGTTCCATTTATAAGAAACTTGGTTAAGCTGAATGTCAACGTAACACGCGCAATGATTGCGACGGATTCTAGAGCACCCCCGACTTCGTCTGGAGCTACAGTGACAATGTTGACACAATCACACAGGAACAGTTATGCGACAGGCAAAAAGTGCCCCACCCAGCAACCTTGGACGCCGCGCTATCGGCTGGCTGGCAGAGCATGATCACAGCAGAGCGGATGGCTGGTTTTTGCCCATCGCGCCGACATCCCATTGGTTGCCGTTGGAGGTCAAAAGTGAAAGAGGCTGTCATCCAGCGCATCACGATATCCATGACTGATGTATACATACATGCACGCAAACACATATGAAGTTACATTTTTTAATATGTACATATATGTATATATATACATATATAAGATGGGCAATCTCTGTGAATTATTAAGAATACTTAATGATTGGCAAGATTGCCAATACGAAACGAAACAACATGTAGACATCATAGCAAACTCCACATTGCGAACAAGTGCCAATTGACTAGTGTCAGCATCGACTTGGGAAAACTGAAAAGAAGATTGCTTGTACTATTTCAGTTATCACCTAATATTTTTAATTTAATTTATCGGAAGCCCACCAGACACCCCCCGTTCAGAGAAATAGCGGCCCTTCAGGCAAGTATCTTCCGATCAAAATTTGTGGATCCGCCCATGCCATTTGGTGTCTTCTTTCCTTCAGTTGCAACTTATTAATCCATATTTATATTTCATATGTTATTCGTTCATAGCATATGAAAGAACATATCCATATTTTCATATGTTATCCATATTTCTATTCGTATTTTTGCGGGGGTCCCATGGTACATTTTGAGGTAAAACACACCTTTTAAGAAATATTTTGGCGAACGGTGCTAACTCAAGGTTCTATAATATCGCAATGCCGATGTTTTATGGCACATCAATGTATTAGCACATTTGATGTATTAGCACATCAATGTACAGAGAAACTCATTAGCAATTTAATTTAACAGCTCGAAATCGGCTTATCCAAACTCTGTGCAATGCATCGATGACGTTATATTTTCTGTTCGGTTTGATGTGTGTTACCTTGAGTGGTGTATCGTGCTGTTAAGGCATTTGGATATTTGATAATATTCCATCCTTCATCATGCAGAGTGAAGCGACACTGAGATGAATACCCAAAGGAGTTTTCAACGGAGTATTGCAAATGAAGCTGCAAAGTACCGCAAAAGTTCAACAAATCGGGAAAATTGGTCGAGCTGGCAGCGTGTTGGCATAAAGTCACAAAGACATAAAAGATCAGTGGAACTATGAGCCACAAGGGCCTTTCTTGGTTGCACACTCTGGACACTCAACCAGTTGCCCACCAAATCAGTCGATCAGCCCTCCCTGCAATGCTGAAAAGCAAGCACTCTATTCTCATGATGATTATCTATGCTGTTTTTAAAGATGTTCAATGCACTGCTTCTGACAATGGTTTATGGCAGCCGGTTCCAGTGTTCTATTACCCTGTTGGTAAAGAAAGACTGTCTTAAGCTTGTCCTGCTGTGGTTATCTCACTTTGAATTGATGACCTCTAATTGTATCATTTCTGTTAAATTCAAACATTTCCCTGAGATATTCCTTCTTCTGACCATAGACAAACTAGAGGACCTCGATGTGATCTCCTCTCAGCCTTCTATATCTAATTGAAAGCATATTCAATTTCTTCATTCTTTACTCACATGCCAGGTTGCTTATACCATTAACCATTTTTGTGTAGCCCTCTTTTGCACCCTCTCTCGAAAAGCCAACACTCTATTTCATAGCTAGGAGACCAGGCTTGGAAGCAGTATTCCAAATGTTGCCTTACATATGCACAGTAAACCTTCCTGATGACTTTTTTTATTAATAAATTTAGTCCGAGTTGTTGCTGGGGTGGCTTGAGGAACCAGGGTTCTACTGCTAAGCAGAGCTTGTTGCGTGCACCCTGGCCCCACCACCCGATCCATTAATTCCAGTTCAACGGCAGAATTTTGATCGAAAGTTTAACATGCCGCCAATGCACCGACACGGCCGCCCGGTAGCTCCTCCCCAGCCTTATCAGGCCAGCTGCCAATTGACACTCCCAGCCGGGGGCTAAATGCGAGCGCGCGAGGCGACTCGAACCCTGCGTTGCCAGGACAGGGGAGACCAGTGCAGGCCAGCGCTCTAACCAACTGAGCTACCGGGGTAGCACTTCCTCAATTCTGTGTGATACATTGCAATTTATTGCCCTAAGCATTTTCAGTGCCCTTTTCCTGGCTTCCTTGGTCCGCTCTGATACCCCAAATTTTGTTTTCAGGATAACACGTAAGTCCTTCTCCTGCTGAGTCACCGATAGTACTTGGCCACCCATCAAGTATGAAGCCTTCATATGCTGCCTATCTATGTGCATGATTTTGCACTTATCAAAATTAAGTATCATTTGCCATTCTTCGGACCACTTCACAAGTTCGTCTAAATCTTTCTGCAGCGACATATGCTCATTGTGACTTGATATTGCCCTTCAAATCATCCGCAAACTTCAAAACCTTACTACTTAGCCCACTTTCAATGTTATTTGCAAATATAATGAAAAGTATTGGCCACAGTACTGACAAGTCAAAGTCGGTGTGTCGGTACAGTTTGGCACCCTGTGTGGGCAGTGTTGGTGTCTGTATGCCGGTACAGTTTGGCACCCTGTGTTGGCATTGTTGGTGTCTGTATGTCGGTACAGTTTAGCACCATGGGGTTGGCAGTGTTGGTGTCTGTGTACCGGTACAGCTTAGCACCCTGTGTTGGTAGTGTTGGTGTCTGTGTGTCGGTTCAGCTTAGCACCCTGTGTTGCGCAGTGGTGGTGTCTGTGTGTCGGTTCAGCTTAGCACCCTGCGTTACACAGTGTTGGTGTCTGTGTGTCGGTACAGTTTGGCACCCTGTGTTGGCATTGTTGGTGTCTGTATGCCGGTACAGTTTGGCACCCTGTGTTGGCATTGTTGGTGTCTGTATGTCGGTACAGTTTAGCACCATGGGGTTGGCAGTGTTGGTGTCTGTGTGTCGGTACGGATTGGCACCCTGTGTTGACAGTGTTGGTGTCTGTGTGTTGGCAGTGTTGGTGTCTGTGTGTTGACAGTGTTGGTGTCTGTGTGTTGACAGTGTTGGTGTCTGTGTGTTGACAGTGTTGGTGTCTGTGTGTTGACAGTGTTGGTGTCTGTGTGTTGACAGTGTTGGTGTCTGTGTGTTGGCAGTGTTGGTGTCTGTGTGTTGACAGTGTTGGTGTCTGTGTGTTGACAGTGTTGGTGTCTGTGTGTTGACAGTGGTGGTGTCTGTGTGTTGACAGTGTTGGTGTCTGTGTGTTGGCAGTGTTGGTGTCTGTGTGTTGACAGTGTTGGTGTCTGTGTGTTGGCAGTGTTGGTGTCTGTGTGTTGACAGTGTTGGTGTCTGTGTGTTGACAGTGTTGGTGTCTGTGTGTTGACAGTGTTGGTGTATGTGTGTTGGCAGTGTTGGTGTCTGTGTGTCGGTACAGATTGGCACCCTGTGTTGACAGTGTTGGTGTCTGTGTGTCGGTACAAGTTAGCACCCTGTGTTGGCAGTGTTGGTGTCTGTGTGTCGGTACAGCTTAGCACCCTGTGTTGGCAGTGTTGGTGTCTGTATGTCGGTACAAGTTAGCACCCTGTGTTGGCAGTGTTGGTGTCTGTGTGTCGGTTCAGCTTAGCACCCTGTGTTGCGCAGTGGTGGTGTCTGTGTGTCGGTTCAGCTTAGCACCATGTGTTGTGCAGTGTTGGTGTCTGTATGCCGGTACGGATTGGCACCCTGTGCTGGCAGTGTTGGTGTCTGTGTGTCGGTACGGATTGGCACCCGGTGTTGGCAGTGTTGGTGTCTGTGTGTCGGTACAGTTTGGCACCCTGTGTTGGCAGTGTTGGTGTCTGTGTGTCGGTACAGATTGGCACCCTGTGTTGGCAGTGTTGGTGTCTGTGTGTTGACAGTGTTGGTGTCTGTGTGTTGGCAGTGTTGGTGTCTGTGTGTTGACAGTGTTGGTGTCTGTGTGTTGGCAGTGTTGGTGTCTGTGTGTTGACAGTGTTGGTGTCTGTGTGTTGGCAGTGTTGGTGTCTGTGTGTTGGCAGTGTTGGTGTCTGTGTGTTGGCAGTGTTGGTGTCTGTGTGTTGACAGTGTTGGTGTCTGGGTGTTGGCAGTGTTGGTGTCTATGTGTTGACAGTGTTGGTGTCTGTGTGTTGGCAGTGTTGGTGTCTGTGTGTTGACAGTGGTGGTGTCTGTGTGTTGACAGTGTTGGTGTCTGTGTGTTGGCAGTGTTGGTGTCTGTGTGTTGACAGTGTTGGTGTCTGTGTGTTGGCAGTGTTGGTGTCTGTGTGTCGGTACAGATTGGCACCCTGTGTTGACAGTGTTGGTGTCTGTGTGTCGGTACAAGTTAGCACCCTGTGTTGGCAGTGTTGGTGTCTGTGTGTCGGTACAGCTTAGCACCCTGTGTTGGCAGTGTTGGTGTCTGTATGTCGGTACAAGTTAGCACCCTGTGTTGGCAGTGTTGGTGTCTGTGTGTCGGTTCAGCTTAGCACCCTGTGTTGCGCAGTGGTGGTGTCTGTGTGTCGGTTCAGCTTAGCACCATGTGTTGTGCAGTGTTGGTGTCTGTATGCCGGTACGGATTGGCACCCTGTGCTGGCAGTGTTGGTGTCTGTGTGTCGGTACGGATTGGCACCCGGTGTTGGCAGTGTTGGTGTCTGTGTGTCGGTACAGTTTAGCACCCTGTGTTGGCAGTGTTGGTGTCTGTGTGTCGGTACAGATTGGCACCCTGTGTTGGCAGTGTTGGTGTCTGTGTGCCGGTACAGCTTACCACCCTGTGTTGGCAGTGTTGGTGTCTGTATGCCGGTACAGTTTAGCACCCTGTGTTGGCAGTGTTGGTGTCTGTGTGTTGACAGTGTTGGTGTCTGTGTGTTGGCAGTGTTGGTGTCTGTGTGTTGACAGTGTTGGTGTCTGTGTGTTGGCAGTGTTGGTGTCTGTGTGTTGACAGTGTTGGTGTCTGGGTGTTGGCAGTGTTGGTGTCTATGTGTTGACAGTGTTGGTGTCTGTGTGTTGGCAGTGTTGGTGTCTGTGTGTTGACAGTGTTGGTGTCTGTGTGTTGACAGTGTTGGTGTCTGTGTGTTGGCAGTGTTGGTGTCTGTGTGTTGACAGTGTTGGTGTCTGTGTGTTGGCAGTGTTGTGTCTGGGAGTCCCCTGTGTTGGCAGTGTTGGATGCGGTACATTAGCACCCTGTGTTGGCAGTGTTGGTGTCTGTGTGTCGGTTCAGCTTAGCACCATGTGTTGTGCAGTGTTGGTGTCTGTATGCCGGTACGGATTGGCACCCTGTGCTGGCAGTGTTGGTGTCTGTGTGTCGGTACGGATTGGCACCCGGTGTTGGCAGTGTTGGTGTCTGTGTGTCGGTACAGTTTAGCACCCTGTGTTGGCAGTGTTGGTGTCTGTGTGTCGGTACAGATTGGCACCCTGTGTTGGCAGTGTTGGTGTCTGTGTGCCGGTACAGCTTACCACCCTGTGTTGGCAGTGTTGGTGTCTGTATGCCGGTACAGTTTAGCACCCTGTGTTGGCAGTGTTGGTGTCTGTGTGTTGACAGTGTTGGTGTCTGTGTGTTGGCAGTGTTGGTGTCTGTATGCCGGTACAGATTGGCACCCTGTGTTGGCAGTGTTGGTGTCTGTGTGTCGGTACAGCTTAGCACCCTGTGTTGGCAGTGGTGGTGTCGGTGTGCCGGTACAGATTGGCACCCTGTGTTGGCAGTGTTGGTGTCTGTGTGTCGGTACGGATTGGCACCCTGTGTTGACAGTGTTGGTGTCTGTGTGTTGGCAGTGTTGGTGTCGGTGTGTTGCCAGTGTTGGTGTCTGTGTGTTGACAGTGTTGGTGTCTGTGTGTTGGCAGTGTTGGTGTCTGTGTGTTGGCAGTGTTGGTGTCGGTGTGTTGACAGTGTTGGTGTCGGTGTGTTGACAGTGTTGGTGTCGGTGTGTTGACAGTGTTGGTGTCGGTGTGTTGACAGTGTTGGTGTCTGTGTGTTGACAGTGTTGGTGTCTGTGTGTTGACAGTGTTGGTGTCTGTGTGTTGACAGTGTTGGTGTCTGTGTGTTGGCAGTGTTGGTGTCTGTGTGTTGACAGTGTTGGTGTCTGTGTGTTGGCAGTGTTGGTGTCTGTGTGTTGACAGTGTTGGTGTCTGTGTGTTGACAGTGTTGGTGTCGGTGTGTTGACAGTGTTGGTGTCTGTGTGTTGACAGTGTTGGTGTCTGTGTGTTGACAGTGTTGGTGTCTGTGTGTTGGCAGTTGTGCGGTGTACCAACCAGCCTCCGGCCGCCATGGCTAATGGCTTACGCAGCTGGAATAACGAGAACATGCTCTTCACCACGGCCACCTACTACTGCGCACAAGGATACTCGTGAGTACGCCCGACCATTCGGCAATGTTGCGATGCATGCATAGTGCAAAATGGCCGCGGCTGTTGGTGTGCCCTTCAAGCTTCCAAATAACACAGCAGCGAATGCATCGATAAGTGATAATATAAATTATGCTGTCCTTTAGGCAGAATATTTAGTGTATATGTCTCTATGCAGAGATAAAAGCATACTCACATGAAGATGCAAGGAGCACATTGGGCGTCAAATAAGTACGAAATTGATACATAAGTATGCAATAGGCATACATTGATTATAGTTATTTATAATTACACGATAAAGACAATCATGCTAAAGCTCGGCAACAAAATTAACTAAGGAATGCGCCCAGTGAACAAAAAATAACTATAATGCTTCTCAAGATGCCTGTAAATGAGCATTCAACATTCTTCTCCGTAGCTTTGCAGCATATCTGAGTATTCTGCTACGTTTTTCATGCACTTCCAATTTCCTGTCGTCGCTTTGTCGCTGGAAATGCATTGAATTGCATTTGAGAGTTCATACTCTGCATATAACTACCTGGGTCTGCCTCCATCGCAGTTTTGCTGTTTCACTGGTCTCTCTCAATCTCTCGTTCTCCATCTCTCTCACTCTCTCTTTCTCTCTCTCTCACCCTTTTCCATTGGTAGCCATATCCACACATGATCATAGTTTGTTCACGGTGTCCGACTACGCTCACAAATTCAACACTTAGCGTACGAAATGATGCTCAACTTGTCATGTACAGTGCGGCTGCCATTACCAGAAGGACACTTTGCCCGAGCCAGCCTGTCATGTAGAGCACGGCTACCATTACCAGTAGACCACCTTCCCCGAGCCAGCCTGTCATGTAGAGCGTGACTGCAATCACCAGTAGAACACCGTCCCTGAGCCAGCCGGTCGCCATCCGTTCGCCCCGACTTCGGCAGGCTGAAGAACAGCACCGGCGCCGTGCTGCCGCACGTCAACGCCCAGTGCGCCGAGGCGCAGCCGGACGTCTACCGCTTCAGCGAGCTGACCAGCGGCATCAGCTGCGTCCAGGACCCGAGCACGACGGCGACTACCGACGCCGCGTCCACCACCGCCGCCGCCACCACCACGGGCAAGCCCACCCCGCCCAGCCTCAAATACGAGCCCGGCAAGTCCAGCACCTACGACAACAAGTACTTCCTCTCGGTCACCATACCGGCGATGGCAGGTTCGTGGTCGCCGCGCGGTCTATGGTCACCCCGTGGTTGGTCTGTGGTCACCTTGTGGTTGGTCTGTGGTCACCCTGTGGTTGGTCTGTGGTCACCCTGTGGTTGGTCCCTGGTCACCCTGTGGTTGGTCTGTGGTCACCCCGTAGTTGGTCTGTGGTCACCCTGTGGTTCGTCTGTGGTCACCCTGTGGTTGGTCTGTGGTCACCCTGTGGTTCGTCTGTGGTCACCCTGTGGTTGGTCAGTGGTCACCCTGTGGTTGGTCTGTGGTCAGCCTTTGCCTCGTCTGTGGTCACCCCGTGGTTGGTCTGTGGTCACCCCGTGGTTGGTCAGTGGTCACCCTGTGGTTGGTCTGTGGTCACCCCGTAGTTGGTCTGTGGTCACCCTGTGGTTCGTCTGTGGTCACCCTGTGGTTGGTCAGTGGTCACCCTGTGGTTGGTCTGAGGTCACCCTGTAGTTGGTCTGTGGTCAGGCTTTGCCTCCTCTGTGGTCACCCCGTGGTTGGTCTGTGGTCAGCCCGTGGCTCGTGTGTGACCTGTGTGTGGTCGGCGAGTAATGGGCTCGCGGCTGACCTGCGGCTGGAACGTAGCCGGTTTGCGATAGTTAGATGGTCAGTCGGCGATTGGCATGTGTTCCATGTGTTGTCTGTCTGTGGTCAGTGTGCGGCCCAAAGGGCAGGTGCGCATCGTTGTCTTGCTTGTGTCTAGATGTTAGCTGAAGCGACCTGCCTCGACTGAGTATCTTTTGTCTGACCTACAGTCGGGCTCTGGTCAATTCGTTGACATGTCTTTGGCCAGCTAGAATCATTTCAACGCGGGTTCGGGTCGCCTCATGCGCCCGCATTTAACCCCGGCTGGGAGAGCCAGTTGGTAACTGACCTAGTAAGGCCGGCGGCAAGCGACCGGGGCGTCCGTGTCAGTGCATCCATGGCAAACTAAACTCTCTGGTCAAAATTTCAGCGTTGAATTGACGGAGTGATTGGCGGGGCCATACTTAAGCTTATGGCCTTATGGCGGGGCCATACTTAAGCTTAGCTTAGGCCATACTTAAGCTTAAGCATACTTAAGCTTAAGCTTACAATAAGCTCCGCTTAGCAATGGAACCCTGCTCCAACCCATCCCAGGTAGAAGTCGGACAGAATTAAGTATGCAAAATAACAAAGTATGGCCCGCTACCAGGCTCACCATTAGCATGTAGCGCGAGTCGATTCAGCTGATAGAGTCTTCCCGTGACTGGTACTGAAATACAGCCGTTCACTTTCCCAACTGTTGTACTCCGCTTGCAGGAATTCTGGCGGCGCTGATCCTGCTGCTGTGCTGTGTGCGGATCGACAGTCCCCTCTGCAAGATCTGCGCCGACGGCAAGGTGTAACTGTGCCGGCCGCCGATGACATCCGTCGGCGAGGAGACGTTGGGATCCTCCGAAAAATGCGAAATCGCAAATGAAAAATTGTCCGCAAAATTAATAGGTGTGAATTGAGAAAAGCGCCTGATAGTGAATCGACAGAGAATCGCAGTTGATCTTTCTGCATCCAAATGTTGGGCATGCGTCCTATGTTTTCCTAACTCATTTTTGTGTTGCACCTTTCGGCTGAATAACATTGTCCTACCTGGACTACCACGCGTACGATTGCTGGCATGTTATCAAGTAGACCAATGCCAACTAAGCAGCTGACGAAGGCACACTAGTTATTTACGTGCGCTCCCTTAATGCCGAATCTATTCGCATTTGGAACGAATTTACAAAGCATAGTCACCACAGTGCCTTAGTGTGATGCATGTGATGCAGCAGGAGTGTCACTTCAGTGTCACTCAGCCGTTTCTGGTCGGGGAAAAACCAGTGCATCGATACTTGCAACAAAGGGACCGACCAGCCGTCCTCGTGAACACCGCGACCGCTCTGCGGTCCGACAGCCGTGCCATTGGCTCGCTTTGGCACGCCCTCGGTGGCGTCAGCACGGCAGCTCTCTTCGTGACGACTGGCCGGCTCTAGACGAGCTGCGCCTGGGTTTATTGATAGTGTCTGCGCGGGCGACTCTACCTCGCGCGCGCCGCGGCGGCGCGTGACGTCATCATTCGGCAGTGGCGCGCCGCCCACTGTGGCGCAGTGGCGCGGCGCGATTGCCGTCCGTCGCGGTGTCAGCGAGCGACGGTGGGACGCGGGGAGTGCCCGGTGTGGAAACGCCTCAAATATATGCCGCTGACGGGCCGCCCCTCGTCCGACCGTTGCTCGCCAACTAGTTATTAATACATGCAATCGCCCGTGCACTGGCTCTCTGTGGCTTACATCTTGTTTGAGGACGCGTACGATCGCCATGCTTTTAACATAGTGCTCTATTTATGAAGATTGTAGGCTTTCTGGGATGCATGTTTAAAGGCTCCTAACAAACATGCTGTATTTTACCCGAACCTAGATTGCTGCGCATTCAATTACCACTGAACACTTCGTGCATGTTTAACTTCCTCCTTGAAACCTTGCTAGTGTTATCATGTCAACCTACATCTTTAAAACATAAAACACATGTAGTTGTACCACCAAGCCAGAATTCATCACCAGATACGACGAATGCATACCTACGTTCAGGCTTTTATCTTCACGATTGGTGTCAGGCGCGTCGGCAAGCGGAAGTGAAATCAGATCAGAGCGATCTGGAATCAGAGCGATCTGGGATCAGAGCAGCCAGCCGGTGAGTTTCTCCCAGTGAACCAACTTCATCACGTCTCGCTCCGCTACCGAGTGCACTGCTGCGATAATCCGGGGTTGACACTGAGATCCATCTGCCAGAACTTGTCATCGACCGGCTGACCTGCCCACACCACCGGCTGACACGCTGACATGACCTGGGTCATCACGCACGTTAACCCAGACCGGCTGGCCTGGCCACCCCACCGACCGAAACGCTGACCTAACCTGGGTCATCACCCGGGTTAGCCCCGTTCGACTCAATCCACGTTGTTGGAAGGCCTTGGGACTGCCTGCAGGCGAACTCTGTGACGGCTGAGGTGTTATTCGAGGGTCGCCGTCGGCCGTATAATGCGCCACAGGTGGATAATCGAGGATTTAAGTCCACGGTCCTGAGGTGCTCTGAGGGGCGTCAAGTTCACAAGGAACACGAAGGCTTAGCAAAACAACCAACAACTATTTGCTAAGTTTGTGTTAACCAACAACCAACGAAAAATAATATCCCTAATATACGTACTTCATGCGAGTGAGAACTAACAATTTCAGCTATAATCAGCAAATATCTGGATCGTGATTTTTTAATCAAATATTTCTGCTACACTTTTGCACCTGCTACTCACACCACCTGTGTTGGTTCATTCCGGAGGTTGCTTCTGCTGACCAATGCTGTCATGCGGGAAAATGTGGTGGAAAAATACTTCCATTTGAGCAGTGATTTCTTTTCCAGCCCGAACTCGGTTAGCCGTGGCCTTGGAACCAACACTTGGACACTTCGACACTATAATACTTGTGTGGTGGCAGCAGCTCAAGCACTGGATTGCCAGTGCATGCGTTCATTTTCCTCTCAATTAGCGTGGATATTTCAGATAATATTCTTCATCAACTGCAGGTGTTAAGTCGTACTGGAAAACGCGCCAATCAGTCATCAAATGTAGATGAATCGCAGGCTTTCATACTAACAAGACTAAAATAAGACCAAAACACTAAACACACTTCCTTGATAATGATCAAAGTGCCTGTCCAAGCCACCGGCGAAACAGCTTATACCTGCACGCTGCAATTCAGGTCAGCTCGTGTCAGGCCAATCTACTGCATATCACATAATTGTCATGTCACATGACCGTTTGTCTGGGGTCGGGCAGTGGGGCCGACGCAGGTGGTTTGTGAAGGACGATACACCGCACTGGACGTGGACATTTATGAAGGGCCGCACTGGACACGGACGTTCGTGAAGGACAAGACACCGTACTGGACACGGGACATTTATGAAGGACAAGCCACCGTACTGGACACGGACATTTATGAAGGACAAGCCACCGCACTGGACACGGACATTTATGAAGGAAAAGCCACCGCACTGGACACGGACATTTATGGAGGACAAGCCACCGCACTGGACACGGACATTTATGAAGGAAAAGCCACCGCACTGGGCACGGACGTTCGTGAAGGACAAGCCACCGCACTGGACGCGGACATGTGTGAAGGACAAGACACCGCACTAGACACGGACATTTATGAAGGACAAGCCACCGTACTGGACACGGACATTTATGAAGGACAAGCCACCGCACTGGACACGGACAGTTATGAAGGAAAAGCCACCGCACTGGGCACGGACGTTCGTGAAGGACAAGACACCGTACTGGACACGGACATTTATGAAGGACAAGCCACCGCACTGGACACGGACAGTTATGAAGGAAAATCCACCGCACTGGGCACGGACGTTCGTGAAGGACAAGACACCGTACTGGACACGGACATTTATGAAGGACAAGCCACCGCGCTGGACACGGACAGTTATGAAGGAAAAGCCACCGCACTGGGCACGGACGTTCGTGAAGGACAAGCCACCGCACTGGACGCGGACATGTGTGAAGGACAAGCCACCGCACTGGACGCGGACATGTGTGAAGGACAAGATACCGCACTAGACGCGGACATATGTGAAGGACAAGACACCGCGCTGGACACGGACGTTCGTGAAGGACAAGCCACCGCACTGGACGCGGACATGTGTGAAGGACAAGATACCGCACTGGACGCGGACATGTGTGAAGGACAAGATACCGCACTGGACGCGGACATGTGTGAAGGACAAGATACCGCACTAGACGCGGACATATGTGAAGGACAAGACACCGCGCTGGACACGGACGTTCGTGAAGGACAAGCCACCGCACTGGACGCGGACATGTGTGAAGGACAAGATACCGCACTAGACGCGGACATGTGTGAAGGACAAGATACCGCACTAGACGCGAACATATGTGAAGGACAAGACACCGCGCTGGACACGGACGTTCGTGAAGGACAAGACACCGCACTGGACGTCTGTCTGCAGCGTGAAGTGAGTGGAGCCGCTGTCAGACGCTGTGTCGTCACGTGCCCTATTGCACCTGCGCCAATAACCTGGACAGTTTGGCCTGATGCACCTCGGCATCATGTACGTGCGGCAGCTTTGCAGCCAGGAGCGAAACCGGAGTGTTGTGACGGGAAGGGTGTAATTATGTATGAAGATCCCACGCCCAATGCGCATCCAGAAAAACCATGTTGGTACAAAGGAATTGCCACATTGGAAACATTGCGGGCAGGTACGGAAACATTTTAACGAAGAGGATGCATGAAGAAAATTGGAGCAATTAAAACGCGGTATGCCGTTGCAAGTTTATTAACTACTTAACATGAAATGCGTTGTTCCTTTCAAGAATTCGTCCCGGAGGTACGTCGTCATGAAAATAATGACATTCTGAGTTAGTCTTATTCAGGAGTGGACTTAGGACTTAATCCCTAATGCATCGGGCTGTCTAAGATTGCTGGGGAGCTCGGGATACTGCTGGCGGCTCTGGTCTACTGCTGGCGGCTCTGGGTTACTGCTGGCGGCTCTGGGCTATTGCTGGCGGCTCTGGGCTATTACTGGCGGCTCTGGGCTACTGCTGGCGGCTCTGGGCTACTGCTGGCGGCTCTGGGCTACTGCTGGCGGCTCTGGGCTACTGCTGGCGGCTCTGGGCTACTGCTGGCGGCTCTGGGCTACTGCTGGCGGCTCTGGGCTATTGCTGGCGGCTCCGGGCTACTGCTGGCGGCTCTGGGCTACTGCTGGCGGCTCTGGGCTACTGCTGGCGGCTCCGGGCTACTGCTGGCGGCTCTGGGCTACTGCTGGCGGCTCTGGGCTACTGCTGGCGGCTCCGGGCTACTGCTGGCGGCTCTGGTCTACTGCTGGCGGCTCTGGGCTACTGCTGGCGGCTCCGGGCTACTGCTGGCGGCTCCGGGCTGGGCGGCAGAGTCGGTACGCTCCGGCTGCCATTGAGCCCCCGGATCAATACTGAGGGTTTCGTGTCGTTAAAGGCCTACCAACCCACCGATGAGGCCTGTGGGGGAGGGGAAGGGGAGGAAAACCGTGTTGCTGTTGAGCCTCTATCCAGGCGCCATTGGGCAGTTAGGTCGTTGCCAGAGATCGTAGGACGTCGTTAGAATGTGGCATTGCTGGGGCACCCCAGCTGCTGCAGGCACCTACCACCACTGCCTGTCAAGTTCCCGGCGGCTGACAACCATTTAATATGGCTCTGATAGCAAGGAAAACATTGTTTAAAAAGACTGCAAATCGAAATGCTTGGTACTACAATGGATGCATTCTGCAACTCTATACCCGTGCAGTAACCTAAATAGAAAGCGGCGAAGTCGATGAACTGTTCATGGCTTTCAAGAGAGGGGATTGAAAGGAAAGTGGATGAGCTCTCACCTTGCTCGTGCAAGGGAAGCCCCGATTTCCAGAGTCCCATAGGTTGCGCCGCCGGTGCCTACGTAAACAAAAAATCCTTCAGAGATCATCCCGAGTTGCTGGTTATGGCAGCACCAGAGACCGTGAATACCGTCTGGACACTCTGAGGTGATAGTCATGTCCAGATTAGTGGACCATAGCTGCCACATGTTCAAGTGCAAGGTGCTGAACGACACGTAAAGTGAGTTATGCCCAATATATAATCAATGCCGATCATTCCCAGCCTCAGCCAAGGTTATCACACTCACATATCTCCGAACTTCACTCGAATTTCTTGGTAAAAAGCGTAGTGAATCTATCTGGGCTTGACTCTCATCAAGTATCTGAATATTGCGTGCTAAAACAACCAGCAGCACGAAGCGCAAATGCTACGAACAACATTAACTTCGGCCTGACCTGTGACGTCATCCATGACCCCGAGGCTATTCCTTAAGAACAACGAAAAAACAAGTAATTCAGAATCAAGCACCAAGCTATCAAGCACCGCCAAAATGAGCCCAATTCGCCCATCCGTTGCTGAGGAGCGAGCCTTTATTCACCCAAAATCCACTCGATGGTTTTCAGCAAGACCCACTCCAGCGCTGGGTCGACAGGTAGATGCAAAAATGTCGGTAGACTTTACTTCGAGTGGAAGCAAGAGTGTGAACTCAGTCGTGTGGTTTTCGCAGCGTCGGGAATCCTACCGCACTCCTGTCCCTTCCCTGAGGAAACCCTTAATTCGCTGGTCAATGCTTTCAAACCCGACAATGGGTACTTCACCGCGGCTTCATAGTTTGCGTTCAGATGGGGCAAGAGAGAACGACTACCAGTGCCATCTACATGCTATAGCAAGAACTGTAGCTTACCGCCACCACTCCACTGGCATAGTAGCCCTCTCGTCAGTGCGCCGTCTGGCTTGGTCACGCCGGACTGATCGTGGGCAGTGTCGCCGCCTGCCATCTGTTGGGCAGGTACAGAACTAATACCTGGCCAGCTGGAAAGTCACTGGGCACTACTTCAGTTGAAGCGTCGCTCACTAAGGCCAGTTCAAGGTCGCCACTCGTCACGTGCACTCCCATCCCCTGTCCTGGCAAGATCACGACAGCTGACTGGATCCTCCCAAAGACACGCCGTCCTCCTAGCTGCTGCGCCGGACCAGCTGGACGCGGCCGGCCGTCAGCGCACTACTTTCTCGGTGTGTTCGTGCGCGTTCTGGTTTCACCCGAGCGGCGTGCGCCGTTGGCTGTGCGCTGAGTACGGCCTGAGCGGCACGGTCGAGTGGTGACGCGCTGGCGGGCTGGAGGGCGCCCCGTGTGACGGCTGATCAGTGCGACTGGAGGTGATCTCGACGATGCGAAGTGGTGGTTGATTCTGTCGCAGACGAACGTCGGCCGGACGTGACGACACACGTGTTCCAGGGCCCACACCATTCCCGGTATAATGCGACATGAACAAAGAGGACGACAAGAAAGAGGTACGTGCATTCGGATCATAGTCGGACGGTTGTATCTTTCCCGTACTCCTCCTCCTCTCTTCCTCTCCCTCCCTTTCTCTCCTGCTCTCTCTCTTTCTCTCTCTCTCTTTCTCTCTCTCTCTCTCTCTCTCTCTCTCTCTCTCTCTCTCTCTCTCTCTCTCTCTCTCTCTCTCTCTCTCTCTCTCTCTCTCTCTCTCTCTCTCTCTCTCTCTCTCTCTCTCTCTCTCTCTCTCTCTCTCTCTCTCTCTCTCTCTCTCTCTCTCTCTCTCTCTCTCTCTCTCTCTCTCTCTCTCTCTCTCTCTCTCTCTCTCTCTCTCTCTCTCTCTTTCTCTTTTTTTCTTTCTCTCTCTCGCTGGCTTTGATTTGTTCCAACCAACTCCATCCCTGCCTTTGGTTTGTTCCAACCAACTCCATCCCTGCCTTCAGGTCACTTCAAACTAACTGTGGGAAGGGCCAATGGTACTTGGCGATGTGTTGTTTACCTGTTCGCTCGGCCAAGTAGCGTGCGTGGTGGTGAGGCGCAGGACCGTACCCAATCTCTCATTCTCCTGGCGAACAATGCGATGCGGCTTCTGGTGGCAACGCATCTCTGTTGCGGCTACAATTTCCCAATCAATCGTCGTCCGTTCCATTGTGCTGCAGCAGAGTCGGCCGGATTCTGCTGAGCTCAGGGTGAAACGTGTCGAACCGCGTGACGTTTGCAGACGCAGACAGGTTTGAGGAACCTGCCAGATTATCGCGGCCGGAGAAAACGGAGAGAACCGCCTCAAAAAGTGCTGAGTACTCCGGATGGATGGTGACGAGATGCGGGCTTAGTTTTCCCTGTCCATTCTCTCGAGGAACCTCGACGACTTGTTAGATGTTCACTACATCCAATGCAGCATGCTCGTGGCTGTAAAGGCACGTTTGGCTTTGGTGATATGCAGAACGGCTTTGCGTTTGCGGTGACCTCGATAGAAGACGTTCTGAAGACTGAAGTTGTTTTCAAGGACGGACAGGAAGCCAGGACAAGGCCACAAGGCCAAAAATGTACTGCCCCACTTAGTCATATATCCAGGAGCAGTATGACGCTGTGTGGTGATACAAGTGCCATTGAAAGACGCAAACGGCGTTGGAACGAGAGGAGACCGGGAGACCTCGATTTTGCAAAGGGTGTAGCACCACCATAATCGAGAGTAACCACAACATTGGCTAAAAAGATATCACCAAGTGTCTGCGCCAGTTTTATCAATTCTGTTAGGACAAAAGAATACCCCCAAATTGGTGCGAGCATGGCTCGAGATTCCTTGTGGGTCGCAAAGGTGAGGCTTGGCATTATGCCAATGATCATTTGTCATTTTCCATATTAAGTCGGAAGACAAGGGTTTGGACTAGCTGTATGAGATATCTCCAGCCCTGGGTACAATGGATGGTAATGATCGCTGAATAAATATTGATATGCATTGTTTTGTTCTCGAAAACGTTTATAGCTATCAATCGTAATTTGGTGTGTGGCGGTGCATGGCCAGACTCCTGGGCCATCTCCTAATTGGTCATGCAACACCAGACACATAAATGCGTAGAAAATAGTCGACCAACTTTGATCAGCCCGTGGTAATGGGGTGATATATTCAATTAGCCCGTGGTAAATCAAAATCGGTTTGTTATTGAGACAAACAAGGGCTCGCGGGGAGACATTGCAATCTATTTTATAAGTATATGTAATTATGGAGATGGTTGTATGTTTTTAGGTTCATGGCACTGGGAAATGAATCACCTAGAGGGTGATAAAGCGGACCGTGACCCTGAAATGGAGGATCACGCGATAATTGGCTTAAAAATAAACTAAATTGCTTCTTCTGATTACACATAACAGATATAAATTTGCGCCCATGTCACGCAACATTTCTTGTATGCTGTTTACTAACATCTTGGTACATGTTTCAAAGATTAATTCTGCACATTTGACTCACCTGTAAAAAATATTGTTGATTTCTCGTTTTGTACCGCAGTCCCTGCCGCTTCACTATCTGGGTACCCGATCTGGAACCGTACACAAATCCCTCATCCCTGCTGTTCCAAGTACTAGCGAAACTTTCGAAAGCCTCCGACTATAGAGTATTTGTCCTGTTAAGCCTCCGACTATCGACATTTCGGAACAGATCGTCATTATGATTAACTATGACATCAAGTCATGTTGCGAAAGGACATCTCTTAATTGGTATAGCATCACAGCATGAACAGCCCACGGCCCGAACCGAAGCGCAATGGGAAGGGGGATGCAGGTGGTAATTGGCTGAGCCAACAGCTGCTGAAACAAGGTATTACGAATGGTGATCGGCTGAGCCAGCAGCTGCTGAGATAAGCTGGTACGATTGGTAATCGGCTGATCCAACAGCTGCTGAGGCTATCTGGTATGAATGGTGATTTGCTGAGCCGGCCCAAATGACAACGTCTCAGCTCGCCATGGTTCCGTTCAGCCCTCCATGCCGAAGTCTCGACAGAACTGCTGCACCTTGGTGAGGTCGTCGCTATTGATGGTGGGCTTAGAGGTGGCGATGGACCTCAGCATGTCATTCATGGTGACCACCGGCTCCAGCAGCGCGTCGTCGTCGACGTCCACCCAGGTCATCTCGACGGCCTCCGGGTCACCTGGGGAGCAGGGCGTCAGGAGGTCGTCCAGCGTGACGTCCGGATCGGCTCTGGACGGACCGCGCACCCGCTTGAAGTGAGTTGCCGTCTGCACCTTCCGCACCGGCTGCATCAGAGCGTCCCGCACCACGATGCTGATGTCGGCGCCGGAGAAGCCCTCCGTCCTGGCGCCCAGGGTCCTGAAGTCGCCCGGCGTCAGCTGGTGCGGCGTGTCGCCCAAGTGGATCTTGAAGATGACCGCGCGGGCGGCCGCGTCGGGCAGCGGGATGTAGATCCGCTTCTCGAAGCGGCGCCGGATGGCCGCGTCCAGCACCCATGGGATGTTGGTGGCGCCCAGCACGAGCACGCCGTCCGTGTCCGCCTCGACGCCCTGCATCTGCACCAGGAACTCGGTCTTGATCCGGCGCGCCGACTCCGACTCGTGCTCCGACCTGGCCGAGCACAGCGAGTCGATCTCGTCGATGAAGATGATGGCCGGCCTGTGCTCCCTGGCCAGCTCGAACAGGCAGCGCACCGTCTTCTCCGACTCGCCCAGCCACTTGGACACCAGGTCCGAGGACGATACGGCGAAGAAGGTGGTGCTGGGCGCCTCGGTGGCCACCGCCCTGGCCAGGTACGACTTACCGGTGCCCGGAGGGCCGAACAGGAGGATTCCTCTCCACGGCTTACGGCTTCCTGTGAATAAGTGAGGGAACTTGATTGGGAGGATTACTGCCTCCTTGAGCGAGTCTTTGGCTGCCTCCAGTCCAGCGACGTCATCCCACTTCACATTTATATTTTTCTCCATAACGATTGCTCCCTCCAATTTTGCGAGCATTTTCTTTCTATCTGCGTCATCTTCAGATTCAGAGTCGGAATCTTCCGTCCTCTCGCTGCCGTCTTTTGCTTTCTTCCTGTAAGATGTGGTTCCTCTCTTTTTCAAGTACTCTTTTAGCTTTTCAGCACGAATCAGATACTGGAGGCATTTTGAACGAATGCTTTCTCTTCCCCTCTCACTCTGAGCTTCATATTTTAACGAATGTAAAAAATGTTCCACGCCGTGTTCGTACAATCTTCGTGCTTCTTGATAGTTTTTGCTCTTATCTTCCTCAGTGGCCCGAGTGACCAGGTCTATCGCCTTCTGCAGAGCTGTATCTGATGCCATTGCTGATAACTGATGAGATACATAGCATACGTATTGAATCTGTATTCCGAAGGCAACCGTTATGCCTGTTTGATGGCGAACATCTAAGGTTAAGGCACAACTGGGTGTATGCATGCAACAAGTTGCAAGACAAATTGTTCGGACGATTGATCGAACGCACTTGCCGTGTTAATTTAATACAGCAATGCAGCTAAGTGACGGAAATAAAATAGACCAATACACAAAATTTTGCGACAAATTTGGACTAGATGGAATCATTCGGAATGTTTTCCACCTTAAGTGCTGTGCTCCTCGTGGCGCAATCGCAATCCCACCTCTGGCTACAACACACATCATTCACGGCCAACAACGCTCAGCAATGCATTGGCCTACGAACAGAAAGGTTCGTAACCGATTCCACCAACGCGTGACTCACCAAAGCCACGCCACAAACCCTGCTGGTCTGCGCGGACGGCTGCTACGCTCGCGGAGATTGCGTGCCGAGGCTTTGTTCGCCGTCGCACCCAGGCCCGTTCCGTTACGGCCGACCTGGCGGCGTGGGCAGCGGCCAGACAGCGTCGACCCGCTCGTTGGTGGCTGACCCGGTGACCTATGACCCGGGGATCACGGTCGTCGCCGCCGGCGGCGTCGGCGGCGGCCGACCGCGGCTCTCCGACACCAGCAGGCAGCGGCGCCCCCCCCACCCGTGGCGGGCGTGGCCTGCCCCCCCCCGCCGTCAGTGAAAATGCCGCCTGTGCAGACCCACTGCGGACAGTGGAAACACGCGGCCGTTGGCAATGCGAGGCCGTCCGGTGGGGTTTGGTCTGCATCGCTCTCCGGGGCGGATGTGAGAGGTGGTCTGGCTGCTCCTGAAAGTCCCCTGCTTAGTGGTCCGTCACTGCATACTCCACATAGGGCGCTTAGTGGTGAAAAAGACTGAGAAATATGTTGTCACTTGCATATGTATGGGTGATAGGTGTAAATGCATTTTCAAAAGCTGACCATGCATAATTACCTAATTTCCGAGTCATGCATCGCTGTAATTTAATATCTGTGCATTGCATCATCATATGGGACGCATTGATACTCGAGGGTAACGGTAAGCCGACCACCCAAATATTTGCCATGAATTGATTAGCAAGGCTCCATTTTATCCCTGCGGTTATCCACGTTCATATTAAAGAGAGTGGTCTCGTGCTGAATGATGAATCAGCCCACGTGCGGGGACAGTGCCGACCGCGCAACTGAAACCAAAGTGATTGAATGCAAGCTCCCGTCCAGTAAGCAATATGTGCCATATGCCAATAAATATGCGAAATATGCATCGACGGCTCACCAGAGTGACACCTGCGTGACACCAAAGTGTAAAGTGAAGCTCCAAATGCAATCTACACTTACCTACATGCAAAAGAGGCATTGAATGTCATCAGCACGTCACTATCAAGGAACTACATTTTGACAAAGACTGAACTACACATGACGGAACTTTTGTCTCGGTGCCAGGATTTTGGGATTAAGATCATGTTCCCGGTAATGAGCAGCTAGCTGGATTGGGCCACATCTCGTGTTCTTGTGGTGGTCTGTAAGCCGCATATCTGATCGTTTTCACCGCAGCCATGTTCTAATGCCATTAGCTGCAAGCACACATAAATACACGTCATCTTCATTGCAGCGCCTGAATGCCTGATTCCATCTTCATGGAACTATTACAGAGGATTGCCTTCAAGCTTGCAAAAGAACTGGCTAATGCACTTATGTCAAATGACATATGACACGGTGATGAAATAATAAGTGTACCGCTTTTAGGCTCTAACGAATATAAACGATTGATCGAATCGCCCTTGACCCCAAATAACGAACTAATGAGCTTAGCACCAGTGCATATTTGAAGATAGCATGGTGTATGTACCAACGAGGCATGATAGGAGGAAATCTACCTCAAGGAAACGAGCGGATTTTAAGCCTTCTTCATGGTCAGGAATCTATACCTGCAATAATGTATGCGTCGATATAGATTCCTCTGCTATGGAGTCAGCTTTAAACAGGCTAATAAATGAATTGTACTTCATGGAATCGTACCTTGTGACAGGAATTGACACATATATTTACTACTCACTAGAATGCCGGATTCATACTAGAATGCCGGATTCACAATGATGGGGCGCCATGATATGCCAAAAGGAAGCTCCCGCCCTAACTCCATCCCACGGGGCACGTTATATCTGGACTCGACCATCTGGAAAATCTGAGCAGGTCTCGGCATAGCATGTTGCCAGCTTCCCCAACGCAGGAGAGTTTGCCACCCCATCTCCCGGGGATTCCCAAACAAACAGAGTGTTAGCGACATAAACCAAAACCAGCAGACTGCATCTCACGATTGACACACAGTTTATATGCATAAGCCTGCTGGTTAAGCTCTGTCCTTACCCCTTTTCCGTCACTCCCAAGCCAGCTTAGATGACACATTTTACACAAGGAAGTCGATCGTTTTTGAACAAAACATGACATTTTGCGTTGGGTCGCTAACTATGTAAAAATAATACCGGATACTCCCTTTAATTATTCAGCACAGATACATTGCATGTGCAGCATGTTCTTTGCATCCTGAGTTAGTAAGGATACATTCTGGTACCTAAATCAAGGGTCTTATGATTGGGTCGAAATGTTGGCCACGTTTCGGAAATTCATGAAATACTATTAAAAATACGGTTTTCTTGTCGCGATGAGTAGTAAAATGTACGAAACACGCAGTTCCAGCACATCTCCTTCTTTGCACATTGTGATCCGGTGTACCAAGTGGCCGTGACCGGTCGTCACACAGCCGCCAGGTCGCATGCGTCAGCGGTTAGCCAGGTGGTAAGGTGACTGAAGGGCTTATCCGCTCTTTTTCTAAGTTCAGTGAAGCTTTCCTCTTCAGTATTCCCGATCCTGATCATACACGAGTGCCCCTTCAACTGGTCACCTCGGCATCGAAACCAAGGACTGCATCCAGTTGTCACACGAGACGTCTGGCGAGTGCCAGCTGCCGTGAGAGACCTCCGGTTAGCTGTTCACGCGAGGCAATGTCGGCGCGATCTCTTCTTGGAACACAAATTGAGAGCATTTGATGAGATGAATGTTATATATTGCGATGAAAGTTGACTTGACCCCGGGTTAGAACATTTGAACTTCAGGTGCTGCATTACACCGCAAATTGCTGTTGAAGTTTGAGACGACCGAAAATGCTGCCTCGAACCTCCTATTTTGCTCAAAGATTTAGGACACAGAAAGAATGTTGGATATGTATTGTTAAAGATCAAAATTAAAAGAACTGGGCGCTAAATGATCACGCTTTGGTCGAAGCGCCCTTAAACTCAAATAACAAACTAAAATTCAAAGAACACAGCTAAATCTAAGTGAAGAATTTAGAACCTGAAGCCACAATACAATGTATTACCGTTTCAAAATCGCGACGGCTAGGTCGAGCCAACCATACGAGCTTTTGTTCCATTTGCACGGGACTCGACTGACACATGCTTCACCCTCACTCGCAACAAGGTCGGCAAATGACGCACACACCAAGCGGCTGTGTCACCACCATGTCACAACCAGCTACACCAAGCGTTTGTGTCGCCACACTGTCACAACCAGCTACACCAAGCGGTCACAATCATGTCGCAGCCAGCTACACCAAGCGGTCACAATCATGTCACAACCAGCAACACCAAGCGGTCACAATCATGTCACAACCAGCAACACCAAGCGGTCACAATCATGTCGCAGCCAGCTACACCAAGCGGTCACAATCATGTCACAACCAGCTACACCAAGCGGTCACAATCATGTCACAACCAGCAACACCAAGCGGTCACAATCATGTCGCAACCAGCTACACGAAGCGGTTGTCACCACCATGTCACAACCAGCTACACCAAGAGTTTGTTCCATCACCATGTTACAACCCGTTACACCAAGCGGCTGTGTCACCAGCTACACCAGGCGTTTGTGTCACCACCATGTAACAACCAGTTACACCAACCGGTTGTGCCCTGACGCACGCATTTTCCCGCGGTAGCAAACAAAACAGTCCGAAGAAGGGCGACGGATGGCTGTCAACGTCCCTGTATAAGAGGCTTGAAACAGGAGCCCCATGCCTTTTCAACCCAGTGACAAGGAACTGCAGCAAACTCACTTCGCCAGAAATTACGCCAGCGTGCATACGTCAGACGACAGGCAATGCAGTGGATGGCGGGGGTGGACCAAGGTCTGATGCAATACCCGCAGACCCTGATGTACAGCTCTGACCGTGTTCTCCATCGCTCTGACCTGGACAGCTACCCTGATCTGGGTAGCTGCTCTGATCTGGGCAGCCGTCCCGAACTGGACAGCCTCTTTAACCTGAACAGCCGGCTCGATCTGGACAGCCTGCTTGACCTGAACAGATGGCCTGACCTGGACAGCCGGCCACACATGACCAGCAGTCATAACCTGGATGCTGACCGTCGCCTAGGTAGCCGGGCCGGCAGCGGGTGTGGGGCCAGGCTGGGTGCTTACCTGAGCGGACGGCTCGTTGGTGTCGTTTGGCTGCCTCTGTGGTTTACCTGCCGACGTGGTGCCGGAGCCAGGCACCGGAACAGCAACTCAACACCAGTGCACTGCCGACATATCCAGGTCACTTCCGCTGGACCGTGCGCCATCTGCTGGTCTGTGGTCCTGGTTGTGGTCGTGGTTGTGGTCGTGGTCGTGGTCGTGGTCGTGGTCATGGTCATGGTCGTGGTCGTGGTCGTGGTCGTGGTCGTGGTCGTGGTCGTGGTCGTGGTCGTGGTCGTGGTCGTGGTCGTGGTCATGGTCATGGTCATGGTCGTGGTCGTAGTTGTGGTCGTGGTTGCCGTCGTGATTATGGCTGTGATCGTGGTTGTGGTTGTGGTCATGGTTGTGGTTGTGGTCCTGGTTGTGGTCGTGGTTGTGGTCGTGGTCGTGGTCATGGTCGTGGTCGTGGTCGTGGTCGTGGTCGTGGTCGTGGTCGTGGTCGTGGTCGTGGTCATGGTCATGGTCATGGTCATGGTCGTGGTCGTGGTCGTAGTTGTGGTCGTGGTTGCCGTCGTGATTATGGCTGTGATCGTGGTTGTGGTCATGGTTGTGGTTGTGGTCATGGTTGTGGTCGTAGTCGTAATCATGGTTGTGGTTGTGGTTGTGTTCATGACTGTGGTCATGGACGTGGTCGTAATTGTGGGCGTGGTCGTGGTTGTGATTGTGGCCATGGTTGTGGTGGTGGTTGTTGCCATGGTTGTGGTTGTGGTCATGATTGTGGTTGTGGTCATGGTTGTGGTCATGGTTGTGGCTGTGGTCGTTTTCATGGTTGTGGTCGTGGTTGTGGTCGTGGTCGTGGTCGTGGTGGTGGTCGTGGTGGTGGTCGTAGTCGTGGATGTGGTCGTGGTCGTGGATGTGGTCATGGTTGTGGTCATGGTTTTCGTGGTCGTGGTGGTGATCGTAGTCGTGGTCGTGGTCGTGGTCGTGGTCGTGGTCGTGATGACATCGCCTCCTTGGACGATGAGCTGTTTGGTCTTGGTATAGTGCCGTAATCGCTGGTTTGAATGCTTTTCTGTTCCAGTCGGATGCGAGGTCAGGCTCACCCCTTGGCCGCCTCTGCACCACGTCCCCACCGGTATCGGCACGTTCCACTCCGTCGCCTGGAAACATCACTTCCACTTCACTGACTTGGCGATGAGATATGCTTCGCTGACCTACAGCCTGCAATGCAGTATCGTTATCACGTGCAAGGCTTCGGTGCATACTGAATGAACTGTTTCGAACTCCACCGACTTTCTGCCCCATCCATTTCGGCTTGCTTTGTACATCGTTACGATTAGTGCTTATCGCTAGGCTTTATATTAGTGCTTATAGCTATCGCTAGGCTGTCGATGATTTTCTGCATATGGCCGCCAATTCGCAATATTCGAGGTGCAACTCGACCGATAGGCTGCATATAGACACACACGCAGACATGGAGCCCATGCCAAGTACACAATTGCAATATTGGGTATGCTTACAAGATACGCCGATCATTCCACTTGAAGAGGATAACTACCTTAGAAAGGAAATGGGTAATGTTAAGGCCATGCATGCGGTGTTTTTCTCTCCACACTTCCGCCTTAAAGTGAATTCCCACGTCAATGAAGCCACATATAAAAGACTCCGAGCCAACTTATCAGACGTTCGTAGCGTTCGCCTCTCAGTGAACGCAAACCTGAAACAACATCATCCAATGCAAAATCTGGAAGCGCACCCTCTGGCATTTCTGTATGACCGAAGCAGTGGAAGCGCCCCTAAGTCCAAATAACCCTCTGACATCGTGTACACAGCCCACGCGTGACGCTTCTAGCCCTGACGAACGAACATCAGCACGCAGTCACGACGTGATGGGCACACTTCTCGAGACAGAGGCAGACGTCTCACACGGTCACCCGACCCCAGAACGGTCCAGTGGTCAGACCCACATTGTACCTAATATGGTGACCGTTCCGGACAGAGCGAAGCGCACTGGTGTGTCGAGGGGAGGCGCACATTAGCAGGTGGTGTGCAGAGGGGAAGCGCACTTGGGCAGTTGTTGTGCCGAGGGGAAGCACACATGAGCGGATGGCGTCCCGAGCGGAAGCGGATGGTACTCCCGCCGGGCCATTTTGAATGAGAGCAGGTGCCATTGCGCCGCGCACATTTCTATCGTAAGTATCCACTCTTTGTGGATTGGGGGCATGTCGGCGACTTCACATCATTGCAGGTCTATGCCATCAGGTCTATGCATTTGCTTAGCCTGGTTATGAAATGCATAGGCATTGGTTCCTAGTCCAGGTGGTGTGAATGGCGAAGCAACTATGTTGTAAGTCGCTGAGATATCATAGCAGTTGCAACGCTTCTTCAATACCCAGCATAGACCAACAGTTCGGTAGCATGAATTAACATGTCAAATCACCCGATCGGAGTCCCAATTTGGTTATCTCAGTGGTAGCAACAAAGGCAGAAAGCTTCCATATTAAGCATAAGCAGAGACATGACTGCTTTTCATAGTGAGCGGTGAGCACGAGCTCATGACACGTCACACGCTGGCCGTCCGGTCGCCGGTGGAGAAGTCTGGGGAACATTGTCCGGCCCGGCGGACGGAACGGACTAGTTCCGGCCCGGTCCGGCGGACGGAGCGGTCCAGTTCCGGCCCGGTCCGGCGGACGGAACGGACTAGTTCCGGCCCGGTCCGGCGGACGGAACGGACTAGTTCCGGCCCGGTCCGGCGGACGGAACGGACCAGTTCCGGCCCCGTGGCCGTGTGAGCCGACCTCAGCTGACTCCAGGGCCGCAGCAGCGGCGGTTTCCTACGCTCCAGCACCTGCGATCGGTCTGCTGTGTAGAGCGAATGTGTGTCAGGGCCACATCTAGCCACGGCAGAGCTGACAAGCTGAACTCAACCACATTCCAACATCAACTTACGACTTTTCATGCAGTTCGGGAATCTTCCTTCGGTGTTGATTCCATAATTTATTGCCGCCGGATTATCTCCGCCTTACGGCTTTACATCGGAATGACGTGTGTGTGCCAAACCTCGGAGGCCACCCTGCTGCCCGCTCCTGTCACATTCCATACTACTGGTATGGCAAGGATTGTCCAGCCAGTGGGAATTTGTTACGGGTGGCCGCATCCCGTTTGCTGGGCACACTTGGCCTTGCACTTCCAAATATGCTCACCGAACAACTCGTTCAGTGCCGGAAGATGAACCCTGAGCTGGGGCGTGATGGCCAGGGTTGTACCCGGAACCGCATGGGAGAGAGCAATGACCAAATGAAGCCAGTAATTGCTTAATGGATTCAGCGAACTGTTGGCCATCACGGCAACCGGAGGAGAAATTTCTTCAGTAAATCATTCTGTCTTTGTTAACCGAATTGTTGTTGTTGAATTGATGCGGACGGATGGTTGGCATTGTTTCCCGAGATCCTAAGGAATGCTATACTGTTGTTTATTAGCCAAATTGTTTCGGAGAAAACCGCATATCCCGTTCAGCCTAAATCGGCAAACCTTGTGGTTATCCCCCATCTGGTCCCAACGTCCGACGCCTCAGTCTTCTCAGTCTCGCCATGGTGAGCGCCGCTACCTCAGCTGATTAGTCCGTGTTGCCGGGCCGGCCGTCACATACAATGTCCGTATGGCAACCGACCGCGGCCGGTCGGGTCCTCGATCCTGCCAGGGGACAACCTTGAGCCGGTCACAGTTCAGGCAGCGCCGCTGTGACGTCACCACGGCGAGACACCGCGGCCGGGAGAACCTTGCGACGGTCACAGTTCGGGCAGCGCCGCTGTGACGTCACCACGACGAGACACCGCCGCCCGGGACAACCTTGAGCCGGTCACAGTTCGGGCAGCGCCGCTGTGACGTCACCACGGCGAGACACCGCCGCCCGCCAGGTGTCGTCACTAATGAGCGGCTGGCTGCGCTCCTGGGCCGTGACGACCGTGACGCCCCAGTGCTCCACTGAGCCGGGCGCGCCGAGCCGCACCGCTGGTGCTACATCGCAGACTGGTGTATCTAGTGCCGCAGGGGTGGATCCGGTAAACTTAGACCAGGTGGGCGGACTTCTCTGGAGTCGGTCGAGACGCCACTGATTTTGAGGGAGTTTTGAGGGAGGCATTTTGAGGGAGTTTTAGGCGACGGGTGGGGAGGGGAGGAGGGGATCGAGCGGCCTATTTTCCAGGCAAATTGATGCCATATCGCCAAGGGGACGGATTTACATCATGCACCCAGTGTTCCACTGGATTCGCTGATGTAGTGCTAGTGCAGCACTACGCTAGCATCTATGGCATCTATATCGTACCTATATCGCCAGCGTAGACCTGGTACAGTGCTACCTATATCGCCAGTGTAGTGCTGGCACAGCAGTATCTTTATCGCACTTATATCGCCAGTGTTGTGCTAGTACAGCGGTATCCACATCGGACCTATATCGCCACTGTAGTGCTAATGCAGTACTACCTATATCGCACCTAATTCGCCGGTGTAGAAATAGTACAATGCTACCTATATCGCACAGATATCACCCGTGTAGTGCCGGTACAGCATACCTATGTCGCCAGTGGAGTGCTTGCACAGTTATATATATTTCGCACCTATATCGCCAGTACAGTATTACAGCAGTGGTATTCACATCACACCTATATCACCAGTGTAGTGCTGGTGCAATGGTATCTATTTCGCTTCTCTGTCAGCACTGTAGTGCTGGTGCAGCGCACCTATATCGCACATATTTCGCCAGCGTAGTGTTGGTGCAGTACTTGCTATATCGCGCCTATGTCGCCAGTGTAGTGCCGGCACAGTGGTGACTATGTCCACCACCCGACACCACAACATGACGCTGCTCGACAGCAAATAACGTGCATTTTTGCATGTGCACTGTCTGGTATCACACATTTGGAGGAGTTCTGCAATTAAGTGTCAGTCCTGCACCTGCTGCGGAATGTGCAGAAGCCAGCGTTGTGGAACCGTTCGGAGGGAGAGATTGTGCCGGTGTCTGAGCACGGGGCTACCTCGGGCACGGCCAGGACCGCACACAACTCCAAGGGTACACCGTGTCGTTCCGTGCACTGCGTTATAGCTCCATGTTCAGTTTTCTGACGGACCTGCCGTTTGATTTAGTCACACCCACTGATTTGCCGACGCGCTCGAAACGTGTCGCGTTGCAACAGGGCTATCGGTAGCCCGGCGCATCTCCACAAAACTGTTCAAATACTAGAGCCGGGCGAATGCCTGTACTTGTAGCTGCGGGCACATAAACGTGCCATATGTGCCAAAAGGTACAAATATACCAGAATAGTGCGACCTTGGAGGAGACCGTTGCTCCAAAAAACTTGAGCATTACTCATGTCAGATAAGTTTCCTTCTCGTGCCACGTTCAGTTATTCATAGCACTTCAGTTATTCGAGGATGATTCACTTTCTTACTTTAGCCAGGCTATTGTCCAGCGACCTTTCTTGCATGGCTGCTCCGCACTATTCATGATATTTATGCTGGAACAGTCCACCTGTGTTTGGTATGTTATCATACGAACTGCGTCATGGCGCTGATCCATGCTTCCCCGGATCAGGTGGGCTGAATATTACATCTACCCGACTCACCGCTGGGTATTTCCATTAGAGCCTGCAGAGAACCGGTTATTCGCATCGTTCTGCCATCCGTACGGGCCTGAGTAATGGGAATTTAATGGCGACTCGATATCTGGATGGCGGGGAAATGACCGCTAACCGTTCCACTTGTTCGAGTGTTACTCGAATTGCAGCATGTACTTCACGTATTCATGCACTGCACATGTGGCTGTGCAGCGGTTTAATTGCCTTTTTATTAGCGCAGCCGCAGAGGCGGCCGTCGGCACGGCGAATGACGCGACCCCAGAACCGTCTGGCGCCACTTGGGGTAGCGGGCACACCATTCGTATCGTGCTTGCTCACGAGATTTCCAAACCGGTGCAGGGACGAGTAGTCGGGGGGGGTAAGCTGCTCGTCTCACAATCGAAAGGTTGTGGGTTCGAGTCCAACCTGTCGCTACTCTTCGCCCGCGACCAATCGGCGTGAGAGATTGGCGACGCGACATGACTCAACGGTCGATGTGTCGTAAAACCAAGAGCCAACCAAACCGGTGCACGGCGCAGAAAGTCGTTCTCGAGCAGGTTATCTTGTGTACTCGTGTTCGACTTGGGTGCTTGTTGGTGTTGTGCAACAGACAGTTGCAACGCACGTCCACGTAAGCTCCAACAACTAGCTGAACTTTGTTCAGATTCCCCGACATGTGACGATTAAATGAATGCATGTTGCTATGCATCTGCTGCTAAAGCAGCTGTAAAATTCCCAGCCGAAGTTAGCCGACCATGTGCTCATATACTGAGCGACACCATGGACTATGGTGAGATGGCGTAACGCTAATGGAGTCTACAGACAGACAGACAGACAAACAAACTTTATTGAGGTCATCCACAATCGACTCGTGGCTATTAGGACATCTCGTCAAATAGATAAAACAACACAGCACAAAAGGTAAAAAGATGGTCAAAATCACAGAATAAAAATAAAAAACATATAAAATACAGCAAGTCGAGCAGTCAATCAGTCCGGCATGGGCGGCACGTCAAGTAGGTACTCCCGTAGGTGGCGACCAAAGATCGACACGGGAAGTCGCGTCAGCTCAGGTGGCAGTGAGTTGTACATGTGTGGCGCTCTGGAACTAAAACGTCTCTTCCCCATCTCGATGCGGGACCGGGGACAGGCGAGTTGTGGTCTTGACGGGTGGTCTGGTCATGTATCTCCGCCATGGTGGTGAGATCGTAAGCCAGTGACTCTGGCCAGTGACTCTGGCTCACCATGAAGACGCACCTTGTGTGTGAGGCGAATGGTGTGGTAACTGGCCAGGTTCTCCGCGACGAGCCAGCCCAGCCTCCTCAGCAGATGCGAAACGTGGTCAAACTTTTTGCGGCCGAAGTTTGACTTTTTTTGCGGCCGAAGTTTGACCGGCCCAGCCTCCTTCAAACCTTTACTGAGTAGTTTATAATTTTTTTGAATGCGGGATAGGTCCTTTTTTGGCTCCGCTACCAAACACAGAAATACAGTATCGGATCTGCGAGAAGACCAGAGCATTGACCAGCGCGGAGATGACACCCACTCCACCAGTTTGGGTCGGAGTGGGTGACTAGCCGTGGTGCGGCGGGTGCTGGGAGGTTTAAAGCCATTCCTGATATAAAATGCAAAGGAAATTTGAAAATAGTCGTGCGAAGTCACAAGCATTGCATAAATCAGCGAACATCCGTCACCCAGACGTTATGGTCAGTTGGGTCGTGGTGCCGGGTGGGGTCGTGGTGTCGGGTGGGGTCGTGGTGTCGGGTGGGGTCGTGGTGCCGGGTGGGGTCGTGGTGCCGGGTGGGGTCGTGGTGCCGGGTGGGGTCGTGGTGCCGGGTGGGGTCGTGGTGCCGGGTGGGGTCGTGGTGCCGGGTGGGGTCGTGGTGTCGGGTGGGGTCGTGGTGTCGGGTGGGGTCGTGGTGCCGGGTGGGGTCGTGGTGCCGGGTGGGGTCGTGGTGTCGGGTGGGGTCGTGGTGTCGGGTGGGGTCGCGGTCCCAGGCGAGGTCGTGGTGCCGGGTGGGGTCGTGGTGCCGGGTGGGGTCGTGGTGCCGGGTGGGGTCGTGGTGTCGGGGTGGTGCCGGGTGGGGTCGTGGTGCCGGGTGGGGTCGTGGTGTGGTCGTGGTGTCGGGTGGGGTCGTGGTGCCGGGTGGGGTCGTGGTGTCGGGTGGGGTCGTGGTGTCGGGTGGGGTCGTGGTGTCGGGTGGGGTCGTCGTGTCGGGTGTAGTCGTGGTGCCGGGTGGGGTCGTGGTGCCGGGTGGGGTCGTGGTGTCGGGTGGGGTCGTGGTGTCGGGTGGGGCCGGGTCGTGGTGCCGGGTGGGGTCGTGGTGCCGGGTGGGGTCGTGGTGCCGGGTGGGGTCGTGGTGCCGGGTGGGGTCGTGGTGCCGGGTGGGGTCGTGGTGTCGGGTGGGGTCGTGGTGCCGGGTGGGGTCGTGGTGTCGGGTGGGGTCGTGGTGCCGGGTGGGGTCGTGGTGCCGGGTGGGGTCGTGGTGCCGGGTGGGGTCGTGGTGTCGGGTGGGGTCGTGGTGCCGGGTGGGGTCGTGGTGCCGGGTGGGGTCGTGGTGTCGGGTGTAGTCGTGGTGCCGGGTGGGGTCGTGGGGTGGGGTCGTGGTGCCGGGTGGGGTCGTGGTGCCGGGTGGGGTCGTGGTGCCGGGTGGGGTCGTGGTGCCGGGTGTAGTCGTGGTGCCGGGTGGGGTCGTGGTGCCGGGTGGGGTCGTGGTGCCGGGTGGGGTCGTGGTGTCGGGTGGGGTCGTGGTGTCGGGTGGGGTCGTGGTGTCGGGTGGGGTCGTGGTGTCGGGTGGGGTCGTGGTGCCGGGTGGGGTCGTGGTGCCGGGTGGGGTCGTGGTGCCGGGTGGGGTCGTGGTGCCGGGTGGGGTCGTGGTGTCGGGTGGGGTCGTGGTGCCGGGTGGGGTCGTGGTGTCGGGTGGGGTCGTGGTGTCGGGTGGGGTCGTGGTGTCCGGGTGGGGTCGTGGTGCCGGGTGGGGTCGTGGTGGTCGTGGTGGGGGTCGGTGGTCGTGGTCCGGGTGGGGTCGTGGTGCCGGGTGGGGTCGTGGTGCCGGGTTCGTGGTGCCGGGTGGTGGTGCCGGGTGGGGTCGTGGTGTCGGGTGGGGTCGTGGTGCCGGGTGGGGTCGTGGTGCCGGGTGGGGTCGTGGTGCCGGGTGGGGTCGTGGTGCCGGGTGGGGTCGTGGTGCCGGGTGGTCGCCGTGGGTGTGGTCGTGGTGCCGGGTGGTGTCGGGTGTAGTCGTGGTGCCGGGTGGGGTCGTCGTGTCGGGTGTAGTCGTGGTGCCGGGTGGGGTCGTGGTGCCGGGTGGGGTCGTGGTGCCGGGTGGGGTCGTGGTGTCGGGTGGGGTCGTGGTGTCGGGTGGGGTCGTCGTGTGGTGTTGGGCCGGGGCCGTATGACCGGTATACCCCCTTACCGCATCTAGTGTCGCTCAGACGTCCTGTACCGGTGGCGGTGTAGACATCTCTCCCGGACTGGCTGGTGTTGACGTCATTGTTTATCTGCAGCGAGTGTCGCTGCACTTCCGCCAATGCGAGCGACCACATCGACGGGTGGCTGACGTTGGCACGGCCGCCTGGGTTGGGGGAGGGGGTGTCGTTACGCCGCACTCAGGGTCATTAGCGTTGACAATGCTTTTGCATATGGAGGTGGTTGGCAAAGAATGATTCTATGTTGATTTTCTCCATGCAGCGCCAATGACGTAATGCCAAATGTGACGAAGTTTGATGGTCGCGTCACCCACCTAGGCAATGCCAAGTATCACGAAATTTGATGGACGCGTCACCCATCTACGCAATGCCAAATGTCACGACGTTTGATGGACGCGCCACCCATCCACGCGATCTCAAATGTTACGACACACAACGTTACGCGTCACCCATGCACGGCACACGCCCATGTTGAGAAAAGCAAATTGTTCGTATTGTCTGGTTGGGTTATTACAGCGGAGAGCAGGGCTTCAGACAGCACATTCGTCATTGAAACCGTGTATTGTCGCTGTGAAGGCAGGTTTGGCTCTCTGCGTTCACACTAATCCGCAGACGTTCATGCTTCAATGGCCGCCTACCACGGCTCCAAGAGGCTCCGGGAGTGTAATGGGCCGAGCATGATCATGCAACAACCACGCCTGACCACGGCAGCTGCCGTCGTGGTCACGCATCACCAATCCCAGGTCATGGCCGCGCAGCGGTCATCCAGGACCGCATCAGCTGCCACTATGACCTGTATGTGGCATGGTCGGATTCTACCCAGTTGGAGATGACCTTCGGTCAAGTAATGGAGCCTGAGGTGATCAAAGCATCACTGCCGAGACGTGACAACTCAAATTGAGTTGAGGTGGATTAGGAATTACTATTTGGATTAGGAAGACTATCACACTTTGCTAATCATATTTATCGTTCGAGTGTCTCACATTTCGTGTGGCTTGCGAATGTTTGACTGGGCTGACCCGACCTGCTAGCTGGCTCAGTCAGTCTGGCAGTCTAACTTGGTCGGGGTGGCCGGTACAACAATCTGAGAGGTAGCCCAGTCGGGCCGAGGTGGCCGGTACAACGCTTAAAAGTTTCTTAGCTTTCACCTACCCGGAATGAATACTGGTTGACCAAAGGCGTATAATTTGAATGCCACTAAATTTGTCTCATCACACGCAGCGGACTGGGTTTTGTTCCGACACTGTGTCTAAGTTAGGAGCTAATGGTCAGGGATGGCCGCCACTTCTGCTGTGAGATGGGAAAGCTGACCAAATGCGCTGCGAAGATTCGTCTAATCTACAGTTAGTCTAATCTACAGTAACTCGCGTCACGTTAGCGTCGTGGCCATCACGTTAGCATGGTCTCCGCACCGGAACAGCCGGCGCTGCTATGTTGCTCACATACATATGTCACCAGTACCCTTCGCATTAGGGACACACGGAGGCTATGAATGCGTTCGGCCAGGCGATATTCACCGAAGGTTATTGAAATACAAAAAAAAGTATTTTGCGTTTAGTAGTCCGGGACTGTGATTTCGTTTAGTGGAGAATTGCCGATCAAGATGGCAATTCTCCACTCAAGATGGCAGTTGCCAATCTCGATCTTCAGATCATATCCTGTGCGGAGGAATTTTTATGTAGTTCTTCGATAGCCATTTTGTGTGGTATTTGTCTGGTTTTTGACGTCATTCTCCACCATGTGTGTTTGGATGATAGTCTGCTTTCGAAGCGCAGTAGCTCGATACCACACTGACGTGTACGGTAGTAGTTTGTTATTAAACGGACGGACTGCTAGTTGTGAGCAATGCACCACAAAATACGTTGAAATGTATATTTCATACTGGAAGTATTCTTGGCGGCGATAAAATATGCATTTGGAATCACCGACACCAATAGCTAGGGTATTTGGTTGTATTTATCGTCAGTCCACCTGATATAGATGCCGAAACACACAACGATTCAGGACTGAACCGCTCCGGTGATCCAGCGGTACATAGTGATGTACCGACGGAAGATTATACGATAATCAATGCACCAGAAACAAACGCCTGATAAGTCGTATACCTCACAGGTATCTCGCATCTCTCAATACATCGCATAGCTATCTATCTATGAATATCTCGCTGGCCGACCGGATATCTCACTTCGTTAATGAATATCAAAGAACCTCGAGTGATATTTGACATGCATCTTCGATATTATCGACACTGCTGCCCCTATGCTCACCATATAAAAAAGATATATATATATATATATATATATAAATATATATATATATATATATATATATATATATATATATATATATATATATATATATATATATATATATATATCCGGGTGTTATGACTGATGCAACGATTCAAGCTCGTTGTTTACATCCTGAGCGCGGGGAAAGCGACTTTTGTTGCGCATTACTTTTTGTTTGAAGAAAAATCAGACAAAATCATTTACCATTCAACTGTCTGGGCGAAGGTGTCCATTGTAGGAGGACCCTGACAGTGGCCGCTACACGCTGTACGTGACCGGGCCATCTGGCGGCGCATTCTTGGCGCCCCCGCCCCGACCCGCCCCGCCCCTCCAAGGACCCAGCCAGGTGTCGGCATCGACCACCTGTCCGCAGTCGCAGCGCCGCGGGTCAAAGTCCGGCGACAGGTGCGACAACGGCCGGGTGACGTCACGCCACGGTGGTGACGTCACCGGGCGTGACGCAGCGGCGCGCGGCGCAGACAGGCGGCCGAGTCGGTGGGGCGGCCGGCGGCGCGTGGAGCCGTGGGAGCGCCCTGTTGTGGGCTCGGCCGACGCGGGAGAGAACGGCGTGCGACTAGTGGGCGACGTGTAGGTCGCGCCGGTCCGACACGGCGACGGCGGTCAGGTGGGGCGGGGGGCGGGGGGGGGCGCCTGAGGCGGCTGACGGACACGCGCCGCGGCCGGCGCCCGGATACGGCTGGCGGCGGGCGGCCGGGTGGTCGGGCGACCGGGCCGGGCCCCGGCTTAGTCATGCGGCGGCAGTGTCCTGTGCAGGAGGATGGGAGCGATACGGCGGCGGCGGCGGCCGCCACCAGCCGCACTGATCCACCAGCCGCGCACGGCGGCCCGAGAAGGGCGACATCTGCCGCCTGAGAGGACGGCGGCCACTGTGTGAGCGGCACCAGAGCTGCTGCGTGAGCAGCACGAGAGGTACTGTGTGAGCAGCACGAGAGCTGCTGCGTGAGCAGCACGATAGGGACTGTGTGAGCAGCACGAAAGCTGCTGAGTGAGACGAGCGAGAGCTGCTGCGTGAGACGAACGGCAGCGACTGTGTTGGCAACACGAGAGTTGCCGCGTGAGACGAGCGGAAGCAAGCTCGAGCGGCCGCCGCGTCGCCACGGCAGGCGGAAGCGTGTGGCGGCCGGGACGGGCGCCCAAAAAAGTGTCGACAGACGCGGTGCCGGCTGTCGACAGGCGTCCTGCGGTCAGGTCGTCGCCCGCGCTCCGGGACGAGCTCTCGCAGCTGCACGGGCGGCGCGTCCACCATGCTGGCGTCGGTGTTGAGCAGCGGCCGTCGTCGCCGCTCGATGAGCGGTCTGCAGGCGCGTGGCGACGTCGGCGGCGGCGGCGACGGCAGCGACGGCGGCGGTCTGGCGCGCGCCCGCAGTGTGTGGTACGTGCCGGCCGTCGACGCCGACGCGTCGGACGACAGCGCGTCGACGAGTGAGGCGCGGGAGTCGGCCACGACGATGGCCCTGTCGCATCGCTGGCACGTCTATCGGCCGCCGGTGAGTGGGAAAATCGGCAGCGGACACGGGGCGGGGGGACGGCTGGAAGTGGACACGGGGGGCGGGGGGACTGGAAGTGGATACAGGGGCGGGGGGACGGCTAGAAGTGGACACGGGGCGGGGGGACGGGCGGAGGACGGGGGACGGCTGGACACGGGGCGGGAGGACGGCTGGAAGTGGACACAGGGCGGGGAGGACGGCTGGAAGTGGACACGGGGCGGGGGACGGCTGGAAGTGGACACGGGGCGGTGGAAGTGGACACGGGGGGACGGCTGGAAGTGGACACGGGGCGGGGGACGGCTGGAAGTGGACACGGGGCGGGGGACGGCTGGACACGGTGGACACGGGGCGCGGGGACGGCTGGAAGTGGACACGGGGCGGGGGGACGGCTGGCGAGTGGACACGGGGCGCGGGGACGGCTGGCAGTGGACACGAGGCGGGGGGAAGACGGCTGGAAGTAGACACGGGGCGGGGGGGATGACTGGAAGTGGACACGGGGCGGGGAAGGGATGGGACGGGAAGGTGCTGTCATGTATTGATGCACCGAGAACACGGATCTGACATCCCAGTCAGAGACCGCACCGAGCCCGGACCAGCCGACAATACCGAACTAACCACTACAACAGAATCCACTCGAGCCGAGCAAATGGCAGACAGTGACGACCGCCAATACAAACCCCTCCCTCCTCTACTCCCCCCCCACCCGCCCACCACCGGCACATAAACACGACTCGTCACACGTCGCCTCTGCTCGTGAGAAAGGGAGGCGGGAACGACTTTCCGGAAACAACTGCCAGAAGTCTGGCACGCGGGCTCTTCCGGTGGCGTGGGAACAAACGGCATCTTCTGCCAGATCAGAGGCAAAATGTAATGACGAAGTGGTGGTAGAGGATGGTTCAGGGGCGTATCCAGTAGTTGTCATGCACGGGCGTCATTTCCTCGATGGAGCGCTACTGCGGGGGCACCTGGAGGGATATTCTCGCAGCGGCATCTTCGGCTGAAAAAATGGTCGAGCGTTTATCGGTTAGAGGTGTTGCTTTTTTTTTCCATGGGGGTGGGATGTGGAGGTAAAGAACATGCCTCTCCCCATATCCTACCCGTTAATGATCACCACGCCATGAACGCTTGTCTCCGCTAAATGCTATCCCATGAGCAACGCCCACCTGGGAAGGGTAGAAGCTTTCATTAGCATTGTTTATCTATCACATTGCTACCCATGACAGGGATTATAAAGCGCAATTTTGATGCAGTAGCCACATAATGCAGCGCTCTTCAGTTTTTTTTAGTTTCTAAGCACAATTTGATTAAAATTTAGCTGCATGGACACCGCTATTACCCCGGGGTAGCGTCATTGGAACCTTCCAACAATACCTTGGCTTTTGTGCATCACTTTTACCTCCTATGGTTATTTCGGGTACTTTTCCATTTCTTCAATGCCTTGACGAATGTCACATAGATGAACGACTTGGCGAAGGTTAATTGTGCATCTGCTGAGTATGCATCATTTCCACTGTGATCCTATGTGGGCAAGCTAATCAACGAATGAATACGAAAATGACCAATAAATCCGCGGCGTTTCGAAACTGCCGCTTTTAAAACCATTACAATTTTAAAATGGAGCACCGACAAAGACTTGCAACAACGACTTGCTGCACAGGCAGCGCAGCCATGCAGCCGCAACTCGATACAAGGTGTTCAGTTCGGGGCGCATTATCTCGCACAAGTCCTGCGGGAGGCCACAGTTGAAGATGCACGCTTCGGAGCCACTCTGAAGATGTGCCGACTGCCAGCTCGTGTGACGCCCGACGGCCATGAGATAACGTCGACAACAGTCGCACTCAGGAAGTGGAGCGTCCGCAGATGCGGCCACATCCGCTGCTCTGCCTCGCAGTGCCTGGTGAGCTGGTGCCGCGATCTAACACCTCCACTTGTAGGCGGCGCTCCCTCCGACTGGAGCGAGGCGACCCGCTGATTGGAAAAGACGCCCCTCCAGGAGGCTCGAGTTCACCCTCACAACTTGGCATTCTCGGCTGAAGGCGCCGCTCTGAGTACAAAAGGTGTCCGCATAGGCGACCGTGTCACTGTGCACCCCTTGCAATTTTCGGCCCTAAAAGTACATAAGGCGCCCACAGAGACACCGCATTGGACCCAGCCCTTTACAATTATCAGTCAGTGGCTAGGCTCCGAGGAAATAGTGCCACATAAAAATTGCCCCAATGTGATGTGATGTGTGATATGATGACGCATCGACACAGGGCGTGAGTCACTGGGAGCGTGATTCACGCGTAAGACTATACGCGTGGATGTCGGGTCGGGGTCAGAGGTGACGAGGGTGTGCTTGCACCTCTGACTCATAGTGGCTATGTAACCCGCGGCGCGAGGGGGGGGAGGGGCAGTCGGCCGCGACCTGCACCGGCAACGTGGTGGTCAGCACCAACGGCCGACGGGTAAGCCTCGACGTGTTGGTGGTGCCGGAGCGGCCGCTGGGGGTCGATGTCGTGCTCCGGTATGACCGGCATCGCGGCCCTGGGAGGAGTCTGCCTGCGGACGCCGACAGATGTTCAATTCTGTGCGGCAGCGGCTGTGACCCTCCCCGGGGCCGGTGGTGGACGCAACCGATTTCACAGCACGATTCGACGTTGAGCAGCGGGCCTGGACAGTGGCCTGGAAGTGGGCGGACGGCGCTGGCCCGGAGTGTCTGGAGGAACGAAGTGGCTGAGTATGCTGTCCCTCAGAGCGCTCGACGGGCGTACGACGCGGAAATCGACGCATGGATTAGAAACGGCTGGCTGAAGCCGTACGACAGTGAGGTGGACGGGCCGCCGCGCGGGTTGGTCCCTCTGATGGCGGTGCGGCAGGTCAACCAGGACAAAGTGAGACCCGTGCTGGATTACCGAGAATTGAACGGGTTTGTGACGGCCCACACAGCGGACGCTGACGTCTGTGCGGATCAGCTGAGGAAGTGGCGGCGGCACGGCACGCGGATCGCAGTAGTGGACCTGCGAAGAGCTTATCTTCCAGCTGCGGATTGAGCGTCGACTGTGGCCATATCAGACGGTGATGGTGAGGGGCGACGGTACTGTCTGACTCGACTGGGATTCGGACTCAACGTCGCTCCGCTGATCAGAAGGCCGTCGTGCGGGCAGTGCTGGCGGAGGACGCCGACATGCAGCGCGGCGTGCTCCCGTACGTAGACGACCTGCTGGTCGACGAAGACGTTGTCAGTGCTGACCGCGTGACGCAGCACTTCGCCCGCTTCGGCCTGGCCTGCAAGCCGCCGGGCGCGCAGCAGACGGCGCGCGCCTGCTTGGCCTGCACGTGCAGCTGGTGGACGGTGAGCTGCACTGGACGCGCGACAACGCCATCGCGTCGCCGCCGGAGCGGGTCACGCGTCGCTCCGTGTTCGCATGGTGTGGTCGGCTGTTGGCGCATCTGCCCGTCAGCGGCTGGCTCCCGCCCGGCGGCTGCCTGGCTAGCGCCGGGCGAACGCCGTGACGCGCGGTTGGGATGATGTCGTCACAGACGCTGCTCTCCTGTCCCAGATCTCGCAGGTCAGAGACCGGCTGGAAGCGCACGACCCAGCGCACGGGCCGTGGCGGCTGACCGGTGAGAAGGTCACCGTGTGGACGGACGCCAGTGCGATCGCCGCGGGGGTGGTCATCGAGAGCCCGGACGACGGTGTGGTTGAGGACGCCTGCTGGCTGCGGCCGGAGACTGCAGCATCGGCTCACATTAACATGGCCGAGCTCGATGCGGCAGTGCGCGGCGTCAACCTCGCCGTCGCATGGGGAATTCGCGACATCGACCTCCGTACGGACTCCGCCGTCGTCCATCGGTGGATCAGCGATGCACTGACTGGCCGCGCGCGCCTCCGCACAAAGGCACACGGTGAGATGTTGATCCGGCGACGTGTCGACATCATCCGCCAGCTAGCGGAAGAGCTACAGCTGGAGCTGTCACGCTCATCCGGTCGGAGGAGAACAAGGCGGACGTGCTGACCCGCGTTCCGAAAGACTGGCTACGCGAGCACGAGCCGCCGGCCGAGGCGGCGACGTCGGCTGGAAGTGCCGCTCGCGGTGAGGACGGGCACGCCGGCGCGGCCGCGGCGGCCGCCGCAGTGCAGGACGCCAGCGATGACTACGCGGACGACACTAACATACAGGCACGCATCCAGACCGTACACGAGAGGGCGGGCCATCGGGTATCCGTCGGACACTGTACTTCGTGAGACGTGACGTGTCCCGTGACGTGTCACGAGCCGACGTCCGGACGGCCGTGA
>JAOTOL010000686.1:95000-108099 GCA_034440575.1 Imbricaverruca yamaguchii | reverse complement strand
TAAATTATTCTGAGCAATCTAAAGATGGTATCTCATCCATGGACAACTCATCAAATTGAAGACAAGAAGCAGAGCTTTAATGTAAACACTTCTACAGCCGCTTGTGGTCTTCTACAGCTGACTGCTCTCAGAAGCTGAAAATGGTGCCTGCAGACTTTGCTAGCTCCATGCACAAATTATCTGTGATCTATGATCAGACCTTCACATTTTTTGTAGAGAAAAGTCCATTGTTTACAAATAATGCCATTTTTTGTTAGTTACATGCTGAAAGTGATGAAGATGTCCAAATGTAGGTGTTCTGTAAACAGAATGTGTTTGGATACCCTGCTTCCCCTACCTACTTTAGGTTGGTCCAATATCCAAACAGGCCATGTATCCAAATGCCAATTTTTCATGATTCCCTAACATTCACATGCACTGGAAGTTTTCAGGTAGGTTGGTAGTATTTACCTTGGTAGGTAGGTCTGTAGGACCTAGGTAGGTAGCAGGAGTATCCAAACATATTTCATTTCCTTAATTAAAACTTTCGAATGCCACTTTCACCACATACATAACAAAAAGACTGGTATTCTTAATGATGGACCTTTCTGTGCCAAAATATGAGGATCCAATTGCAAAGTCTGACAATTCTTTGTGTATGGAGCCTCTGCATTTGCACCATTTTATCCATTTCTGCCATTTTTAGGGTTCCAAGAGCAGCCTGCTTGAGAAAACCACCAGGAGGCTACCTCCAATATGTTTTGTCATTACATCATAATTTTCTGGTGGCTACTAATAACTTGTACCACAACACCTACAGTGAAGTAATCCTGCATAACCACATTTTTGTGTTCTGAATACAGCACACCACTAAAAAAGAATTGTTTTAAGTTTCCTCATTACAAGTGATTGGAGGCTTTTCATTTTCATGTTCAGTAAGCACTCTACGATCACTGGTCCAGCTATACAGAAGCAGCAGTAGAGCTATTTGTTGCATGATGTCTGTGTTCAGAACCCCCTCTCTTCCTTATCAATATGTAGGTAAATACGTCCCCGAGCGTTTCGTTGCCTTTTCCGGCAATGGCAGCGTACATCTGCAGATCCAGCAGCACTCCCAGCATAACTGAAATTTCGGTATCATCCCACTGTTTGGGGCATGGCTCGTACTTAGGCCAAATGCAGCCAATACCTGGATTAAACTGTCCTAACACGCGTTCCCTCCTGATACTGACTGGCATTAGCCGACTTGATAGCGGCGCCAGAACCGAT
Source organism: Imbricaverruca yamaguchii (assembly GCA_034440575.1). Classification (NCBI taxonomy): domain Eukaryota; kingdom Metazoa; phylum Arthropoda; class Thecostraca; family Neoverrucidae; genus Imbricaverruca; species Imbricaverruca yamaguchii. Next base: position 106,851 of record JAOTOL010000686.1, on the reverse strand, counting down.
AGTGCAGCTCAGAAGTATGGAAGTTGGATATGTGATATATTTTGAGTTATATTTATTATATAATATCCTAAAACATGTTTAAGTGTAAGTACCTAATATATTTACTGGCGTTGTAGTCATTAATTAGCTTTTAGTTGTAAACAACCTCATGTTAGTAATGAAAATGACCCCGAAGATTGCGTTACTTTGAAACTTCCAACTTCCTAAAAGTGATTTTACGATAAAACTTCCGTTAGTTTGGCAGCACGAAGTGCCTGGCTACATGAGCCAACTATTGCGTGAAAATGAAAATGACGGAACCGTTCCGTTATTTTATGCTCCGTAAACGGGGTAAAAGTCATCATGGCAAAATGTTCTTAGTTGTGTCCCCCCAGGGATCAGTACTGTTCATTATATTTGTAAATAACATTGAAGGTGGCCTAAGCAGTCAGGTTTTGAAAGTCGCGAAGGATTTGAAGGTCTTTAGGGCAACAACATGTCAGAATGAGCATATCTCGCTGCAGAAAGACTTAGACGAACTTGTCAAGTGGTCATAAAAATGGAAAATGAAATTTAATTTCGATAAGTGCAAAATCATGCATGTGGGTAGGCAGCATATGACGGCTCCATACTTAATGGGAGGTCAAGTACTTTGTCGGTGACTTAGCAGGACTTTAAAAACAGCATAGACAATCATAAGAATAGAGGGCATGCTTTTCAGTATTCCAGGGAGGGCTGAACGACGGATTTGGTGGGCAATTGCTTGAGTATCCAAAGTGTAAGCAAGAAGGGCCCTTGTGGCTCATGGTTGCACTGACCTTTTATGTATTTTTGTCTACATATATATATATATATATATATATATATATATATATATATATATATATATATATATATATTTGTGTGTGTGTGTTTATGTATATATATATATATATGTGTGTGTGTGTGTGTGTGTTTGTGTGTGTGTGTGCGTGTGTGTGTGTGCGTGTGTATATACACTGCGTGCCTTTTGACGACAGGCCGGCATCATTAGCAGACGTGACGTCACCAATGGCAAGGGGAGTAGCCGGTCACCCGCACCCCTTGCGTTCCCCCTCGGCGGGCCAGATCGATAGCAGATCAGTGGCCAACAAAAATGGCCGGCACCATATCAGATTTCGAGGTCACGTGACGCGCATGCATGGGTAGGCGTCAAATGACGTTTAACGAGACACCAAAGTCACCAGTCGGCGTGAATAGGCTGCACCGAAGCCTGATCGGCTGATCTTCGATCGCCTGATCCCTGATGGCCTGATTCCTGATCGCATTATCCCAGCACCCTGATCGCCTATCTGCTCGGCGGCGCCACGGTCTCAGCACTCATCTCATCACGTTCGTCAAGAGGTCAGCGGCCGTGGCCGCCAACGAGCACGCGCAGAAAATACGCCACTGGGAATAGCAGCCCGCTGGGAATAAGAGCCTTGGCTTCTTTGTCGACGCACTTGGCTCTCATACCACATGGTGTTGCAAGCCACATGTCATACGACATGGTGTCGCCAGCCACATGTCATACGACATGGTGCCGCCACCATCATGCCATACCACATGGTGTCGCCACCATCATGCTACACCACATGGTGTCGCCAGCCACATGTCATACGACATGGTGTCGCCACCATCATACTATACCACATGGTGTCGCCAGCCACATGTCATACGACATGGTGTCGCCACCATCATGCTATACCACATGGTGTCGCCAGCCACATGTCATACGACATGGTGTCGCCACCATCATGATATACCACATGGTGTCGCCAGCCACATGTCATACGACATGGTGTCGCCACCATCATACTATACCACATGGTGTCGCCAGCCACATGTCATACGACATGGTGCCGCCACCATCATGCCATACCACATGGTGTCGCCACCATCATGCTATACCACATGGTGTCGCCAGCCACATGTCATACGACATGGTGTCGCCACCATCATGCCATACCACATGGTGTCGCCAGCCACATGTCATACGACATGGTGTCGCCACCATCATACTATACCACATGGTGTCGCCAGCCACATGTCATACGACATGGTGTCGCCACCATCATGCTATACCACATGGTGTCGCCAGCCACATGTCATACGACATGTTGTCGCCAGAAGACCTTCGTTGATCGCTGGCAGGCACGGTAATCTTCAGTCTCCACAAGCTCACTTGAAGCATTGTTCATCACTTCCAGATCTGCCCTGCTCTCCACATTACCACCGGCTTCCAAACACGCTAGCTGAGAACAACAACTTGTCAGCCTTCAGCACTTCATTCACACGTGCGATACACTGAGGAAACGGCCGATATAAACAGCCGCCTGGTGGCATACGGGCGAAGCCTCCTCGTCCCACGCTTGCTTGGCTGCCGAGTGGTTGCGACCCGCGGGGCCGGGTCTGGTCGTGACGCATCTGGTCGGCCAGGCTGGCTCACTCAGATGAACTTTACACGAAATGTACGGGATCATACCCGCTCGGCCATCAGCGTGGCTCGCAATAACGTAACGGATCCAAACAGAACATTTATTGATTTTCGCGATTCGGTATGGCGAACAGCTTCGAGTTCGGCATGGTGCGTGGCGTCCAGGTTCAAATGGTGCGCGGCTGCGAGGTTCAAATGGTGCGCGGCTGCGAGGTTCAATATGGTCAGTGGCTTCGATGGTCGATACGGGAAGTCTGACACAAGCACAGTGTGCGCAACACTTGATGCACATTTCCAATCGTAATGCAGCCCATCTTGGCAGGCGTACGCGTTGAACAACACCTACGCCGTGAAGGAATGTGTTGCTGGTCACGTCGCAGCGAATCGCATATGTTGTACTCCATGTGGCTAAGTAAGTCCACAATGGCTAATGTTGAGTCGAAGAGGTCCTTATTCCTGTCGAGTCATAATATGTCAAAATTTTTCATAAGCATTCTTCTTCCTACTTATTCACTTTCACGTATGCGTCATATCAGAATGTAATTAAGATTGCAGGACCCGGACCGCCACACAGGTTTGGTGATAGATCTCCAGCATTGTCTTATATAACCATTACCTGGTACACATCGCCAATTTGATGTTACGTGGTAATAAACCCCATACTTTGTAATTTTACGTGATTGATGACACTGTTCGCGTAATATATTTACATGTGTAATGTTGAAAGGTACGTTCAACTAAGATACTCGCATTACAGAAAAGCATTCGAGGTCTTCACGCGTTGTTTCCATACACCATGGTAACAGCTGACGTCATGTCCTGAAGACTCCGCCATGCGAAAGTCAAAACGATTTAGTTCTCAGTGGAATTCGCCGTTGGTGGCACTATTTACTGCATATATAATTAGGTCTGCAATTTTCCACGTAAGCTACCTAAACTAACATGTTATAACCGGATGCCCCATAAGCCGGATTAAAATAACTTTTCGTAGCATATCCCTAGCGGGTGAGCACTCTGCCTCTGCTAAATATTTTTTTGGGTATTAAAAACCTACTAAACTCCACTAAAGTTTGAACTTGTTGATTTCTCGCCAGGTATGTACAGTACGTATTAAGGCAAATGAGTCACGGAATGGAAGGCATGATGAATATTCTGGTGGTGTTTGGCTAGCTGCTCAAGAAGTTGCCTGATATAATAATAAATATGTAATATCCAGTAAATGGTCCTTGGAACCAACCAGCTGGCAGCTTCTGTTTTCTGCCAGAAGCTAGCTTTCAATGGGGCAAATAAAACCGCGACGTTATCGGCGGTGTAGATTCTCAGATCCCACAACTGCACTAAGTCTCCTAGGGAATTGGCAGCCCAGCTGGAAAAAAAACTGTTCTCCAATGGTGTCTAGTGTGTTGTGGTGACTGTGTTTGGCCTTCGCTTCACCATCTCTTCGCATGAGAAATGGGGCTCTCTCAATGGTGAGACATTTCCAGTTCTCTTTAACAGCTTCCCAGGAAGCTGGTAACCGTTGGAAGCTGGTAAGCGTGGAAAGCTTCGACACGGCACGTATTGTTTGATTGGCTTTCAGACATTTGGAGGCGTCATGAAAATACACGATTCAGAAACCGAGATTATCTTATTTTCGTTTCGAGAATTGCCGTACATCGTATCTTCACTGCAAGGAAAAATCTGCCTGCACTGCAGAGGTGAAAACTGGTAGTGGGCAATGGGTAAGGATACCCTTCAAGATCGAATACACCCGTCATTTGCGGATACAGATGTACGCAACTTATTTCACCCATGTAGGTTCATATCAAGAGTAAACCCTTCAGAGAGGTGTATTCTGCTTGGTTATACCCGTTGTGTGATGATAGTAAAATCCACTCTACAAATGCAAGTGTTAGCCCTTCTCGGGTGGTCAAATATGGTGGCGGATATGGGTACTCTACCGGATAAACCCGCTGTCCTCGAGTAAAATTGTCTTCAGTGCACCTTCAAACATCGAGGTGATATATTCACTCGATGATCGCGGTTCCAATCTCCTCGCTGAGAGTGCATGCAAACCTTCAAGTGAGGATATGATAGTTGCTAGAGGTTAACTGAAATAGTGTTTCCAATGCCCATAAGCCTCAACCCGAGCACGTCGAATAAATTTACGTGCATCACCCGCTGTCCATGAATAAACCCGGAATTTTCTGGCAAATTGTTATCAGTGCAATATATTGTACTGAAATGCAGACTACTTGGAGAACGGTGATTAAGACAGAAAGTGATTATTTTACCCTGGATCATAAATACGCTCATGACTCATAACCATGCACATCGTATTCGCACTGGTCGGGTAAATTCACCGTTCTCAAGTAAAAATGTTTTCAGTGTAGATCCGCCCCAGGTGGACGTAGTTGAAATATTTTATCGCTAAAATGTCCGATATCATCGTGGCAAGATGCGCTCTACCGAGTGGAAAGAGATCTTTCCTTCCTGGAATCTGATAGTAAATGGTTTCTCTCCATCCTCACTCAGGTAACATAGAAAATTACCCTCCAGGAAACGGTAAGCAGTTTTCAGTGTGAAGTGCATCACACGACTCGTTCTATCTTGCTAGTTCCGGCTTCGTAATCATCACCATCACCCTTTCCGTGGACACCGCTTGCCTTGTTGACCAGGTTGCACCTGCCATTACGCCCGGCGAATTCCTGGATCTCTATAATTGCAGAGCAGTTGTTTTTGCACAGCAGCCATCCTACGCCTCGTGCTTCAGTTGCACTCAAAAGCCTTCGTGTGGCATAATTCAGTTTCTTTTTTGTCTATCCAACTCGCTTATGATCATGTTGCAACACAGACATTTCACAGCTACGTCTCGGGTGTTCGCAGGTCTGATATCCTCAGCTTATCAGTGAGACGATTAGATTCCCACCAGCCACTCCAGTATACTGCAGACGTGGTGAGTCGGCGCGCTCTCCTGCAATCTATACATACCACCCAGAGCTGCGAACTTTGAGGAATTCATTATTACGACAAAAACCAATGCATCAGGAATTCGAAGACTGACACCCTCAAAGTACAAGTGCAGAAGTTGAGGACATCAGTTGAAAAGCTTGGAATATTTTGCTCATCCTTCCTCAGAGCGTTGACTAGAACCGATTTGGGGTAGTCAAGTTTATAACCAATGTCTAAGATTAATGTATTGTATTTGTCGTCATGTCCATTCGTTCGTACACAGTTATTTAAGGATGTTCCGTCATTCAGAGAAAATCTTGATGCTTTCCCAACGAAAATGGACAAATAGTGTTTGTCCATTTTCATATTGAAATATTAGCAAAGCTTGTGTACAATTCATAGATTAAGGCTGCATCCTATTGCAGGACGTCCATTCTAAGCCCTATGTTCCCTATGTTCGCGGATCACTGCTCTCAGTCAGCAAGCAGTGGTGACATCTAGTGCGACACAGCGCAGACTTTTCCACCCCGATGCGGCTCGGTACGGCAGAGAACGCTGTGTGGCGGTTGGCTTGTCCCACTTTTCAGAAAAAAAGTTTTCCACGCATTTCCTCCCCAGGCCATTCTCGTTCTATGATGAAATTTACCATAGGTATTCCTCTTTTGGGTGAATTTTGGTCGGTAGTCATAGTCTCCGACCAGGAGATGAAGTTGAATGTCCCTTCTTATACTGTGGATTGCTTCTGATCCGGAAGTAGTACGTGCTGTCAGAGCGTCATTTTTCTGTTTGTAGTTGAGCTAGAGTGATGAAACAACACCGTCGCATTGATTGTCGTCTGCTCTATCGTCTGATATATCGTTCTAACCACATCAGCACTGGGGGAGAGAGGGAGGGAGGAATCTGCTCCAGCTCCCCTCTATTAGAAAATCCACTGTCTTCCTTGGATTAAGTAAGTGATGCCCTTGTGACTTTGGTACTGTTTTTTATGTCGACTTGGAATAATTTTGGAAGCAAAGTTGAAAATTAAACGATAACCTTGCCACCTCTGGTGGCGAAAAATTGAAGCAGTATTCGCCAACTTCCGCATGATTCACGAAGAAAATTATGAATATTGAGCGAACTAACGTGACTTAAGGTGCCTTGTAACTACATTCGTGTGGATTATGACAACAGAGCGTGTAGCTTTTCCTGACTCAAATTGGACCCAATGCGGGCAAGTTAAAACATGTTCTCCTCGTTGGAAATTTACGTAGTTTTTCCCACACTGATTTTCACAGGTCACGGATCAGGATCCTCTTTTCAGGCCACGTAAATAACATGTGTGCAGGTATGCACCATGTTTCGTTAAGTCATTGGATGGTTCGAAAGTTTCATAGTGGACGGGCTGGAGCAGCCCCCCTCCAGTCCTGAGATGAGCAAAAAAAACAGTATATAGGGTCAAGAAATATGTTTCTGTGTGGTTGACCGCAACAGTATCGAAATCGCTCTCAACATGCCATAAAACGTTGGCTCATTCAGTTGTATTGTGCATTGCACAAATGTAAACACAATCGCACATCTCGGCACGGTTTTGTGACCAGACAACTCTTGATCACCCAGGAGTCAGGAGACCACAGCACATGTCGTATCGATAAGCTGCTACAAATCCATGGAACTTTTTCTACACAGACGCACAACACAGCGCGATTTTCTCGATTATTCAATACGGCACTCAGAGCAGCATGGTCGCCACAAACGGTTCCAAGTTCATGCAGCTCTCTTTGGTATGACCGAAAGTTTTCCTGTGCCATTCCTCGACCTGAACCAAGGCGGTGATGTACCTGTTGGAATGAACCTTCGCAGACCACGTGTAATGCACGAGGCGAGGTTTATGTCCGACTCCTTTTACCTCCTGAAGATGGCGATGCTGTCAGAACAGCTCGAGACGGACCAAGGGATTAAAAAGAAGGTCCAACACCATGGCAACATTTATCGTCTTGTTCCATGGACCACACTTCCTGCGACCTTCGCTGGCGACATCTGCACCGGCTGACGACCTGGTCTACTACCGCGACATGCGACAACTTAAGGACATCGTCGAGTTCAAGCACGTCGCAGACGCCGTCACCAAGTCCGTGAAGCGTCACACCAGGCAGTACTTGGACTCAGTGTCTGTTGTATTCACTCTGTTCTATGAAGATCTGGCATCAGCTTAACGTCAGGAAATGCCTGCGACCCTGGCAAGCGTTTCAAGGCCTTACCGCTTGGCAAGCCAGAAGAGGCAAAAGTCGGCCCGGGTAGTGATCTCAGGTCACTACTAGGCAGCAGATCATGGCTGTTGTTAAACCAACTCCATGACAACGCCGAATAGCTGATGAAGTCTGCAAACCAATGGAGCAGCGAACAGCGGCGCTGGCTACAGGAGAGTCTCGGAGTGCGTGCGACAGATAGCGGCGGTGAACGACGGCGCCGAACGAGGGATCAAGCTGCTGCAGGACCTGATGGATCCGACTCGGGATCCTTGAAGATTTGGCCCAGGTCGTGGAATAGCACGCGAAAACTTTTGATCACACCAAAGAAAGCCACATGCGCTTGTAACCGTTTGTGGAAATCATGCTGCTCTGAGTGCTGCATTGAGTGACTGAAAACTCAGCGCCGTGTGGTGCGTCTGCGTAAAAATTTACCTGAATTTGTAATCGTTTCTCGACACCATGCGCTGCGGTATCTTGACTCCTGGGCGATGAAGAGCACCGTGCCGAGTTGTGCGGCTGTGTGAACATTTGTGCGATATGCAATACAACTGAAGGAGCCAACATTTTATGGTGCGTTCAGAGCGATTGCGACACTTCTGCAATCAACTGTACAGGAGGAAATTTTCCAACCCTATACCCTATATGTACTTGGCTTTTTGATTATGTCAAAACTCGGGGGTGGGGGTGTCTGCTTCAGCCCCGTAGAACTTCCAGAACCGTGGATGAATCTTGACGAAACTTGCAACACACATGTTATTTCGGTGGCCTAAACAGGTTATAGTGTGGGAAAACTAGGTTAATGTTCAACAAATGGAAATAGATTTCGTTCCGGCGAAAAAAATCAAATTTGAGTCAGGAAGAGGCTGTATGCGTTCTGTTATCCCCACCTAATCAGATATTGCCCACAAGTCACCCTAGGCTGTGAGGCCACGGAACATTCAGAATTATATATGTAATCTTTCATAGGTGACTGTACACTTTCAATCTTTGGCCACTAGATGGCAAAGTTAGCTTACGATTTTAAATTTTAAATTAGATTATTCCAAATTGGTGTTAAAAACAGTCCGAAAGTCACAAGGGCCTCACTTACCTAGATCAGGAGAGGTAGTACATTCCCGGATAGAGGGAGCTGGAGCAGCTACCCCTTCCAATGCCAATAGGGTTAGAAGTATGTATGTATATATATATATATATATATATATATATATATATCAGAAGATATAGCACACGATAAGCAGTGCGGCAGGCTTTGTTTCATCACTAGTCCAACAACAAAAACAAATACGACACGCTGGCAGCACTTACTATTCTCAGGTTAATGGCGAACCACATTGCCAAACGGGACTTTGAGGCAACAACTTCATCTGTTGCTTCGATATTAAAATTACGAACCAAAAGTACAAAAATGTAATCCCTTTGATAAATCTCATCATAGAACGGAAATAGCCTGCGGCGAACGTGCTATAAAACTTATTTTTTGTTGTTGAAAAGTTGGACACGCTAGTGGTGGCCAGCCGCACCCTAGGTAGGTGGAGCCGCTCCGTGTGTGTAAGGCGTGTGTCTCGCACAGCTACATCGCATCGCCATATAAACGTAAACCGTATGCGTACAGGGGGCATTTGTATCGTTCAGGGCACGACAGACCCTGGTGCGGTCACGTTCCAATACAAGTTCATTGATTGGTAACCAATTCAGTGATTGGAGGACAAACGTGATAACGGTTTCAGCGTCGTGCGCCACTCACTATTCGCGATGCAAAGTTAATGATTCTCGAAATCTGATTCAGCTGCTGAGAGGTGGCATCCCAGGCAGATAGATAATAGAGGTAATAGATGTGGGGAAAGCATGAGCCTTCATGATGGTGATGAGAGCTTCGGTAGTAAAGCGGCGCCAGGGTCTCTCCAAGGAAATGAGGATGTGGCACTAGCGGATAACTGTGGAGATGTGCTAATGCCAGGTCAGTGATCTGTTCAATATAATGCTAAAATTGTATTGCACCGGAAAGCTTCAAGGAGATGCCAGAAAGATCAAATTAGAAAGTGGATGCTTTTGGGGAGGGATGCAACGCCGGTGACGGGGGGCAGGGCCTTTTTCTTCGGAGGGGTAGTGGGAGATAACGACGGACAGCGATAACCACTGTTTGAGAGGATGGCGCTAATCACTATTATGAGTGTGTGGGGGATGTCCATTACCCCGCTTCAGGCCATGGTGTCATTTTCAGCCATTCTTGTGGGGAGAGGGAATGGGACGCCGGAGCAATACAATACCGGAAATAGAATACCGGACCTACAATATCGACGGTGCAGTACCCCTATAATATCGGCAATGCAGTAGCGGGCCTACAATACCAGCCCTACAACATCGGCAATACAGTGCTAGATTGGCCTTTCAATTCACCGTTTGTCCGCAGCTTGCGGCAACTGTATCACGGAAATGAGGGAGATTTCCTGCGCATTGTTCGGTCCGCCTGCCCGGAAAGCCTTTAATGACCAGGGTAGAAGACAGATGTGGATCCAGGGCGCCTCCAGACGGGCGAGCAGTGCTCCTATATTTCGTCCGACAATGCACTCCCCCCCGCCTCATGCACCTCACCGGCAACACTGTTCCATTTAGGTACAGTTACCTAAATTGTTTGGTAACCCAACGAATTGCGTTTGGGTTGATTTGTTGTGAGTGTGCTTGCTGTAGCTGCCTGGCGGCGCTCGTTCTGGCTGGAAGGCCTCAGTCAGTGATCCTCGGATCGTCGGATCTCCAGATGCACTGGTAACCGACGCCAATGCTGGTAATTGGCGTGCCTTTGATGGTCGGCCGACCGGCGGCGTCGACGATACGAATAGCTTAATTGAGTTGTCGCCGAATTGACGAGAGGGTTACAAAGTGCCGACACGCTCGCCATTGGCCGTCGCGTGCCCGGATGGTCGGGAGACACGCCAGAGGGCTGGGAGACGGCGCGGATCGAAACAGAGATGCGCACGCGCCCACGTCAAGGGGATGCGAGCAGTGGATGGTGGCCACTCACCAGCATGGTGCTGATTTCGTGAGATGGTCGAGGCATCGCATTGCTGGCGTCGAGCCCGGAGGAGGTGGTGGGCTGGGAATCGGCTGGCATCAGCGAAGTTTTATCTGCCCAGGAACCTAGTCGGAAGAGGTGACAGTTATCCGGTGGATTACCAGGACTCACGAACATCTGATAAGCATACAAATTAAATTAATAAATACATTGTGATAATGAGATAGAAATCCCGGAAATCGGTGTAAAACTGGCAGGGCTAGGACTTCATCGAACCTATTCAAGATAACATAAAATGTAGCACATTCGATTTTTGTTGGTTGAACACGTTATAAATTGTGAGCACATTGCACAGAATCAATGTGACGCAATTTTATTACAGGAAGTTGAGTGACCGATTGCTCAATTTCACTCTGAGGGCAAAGTTACAGGGTGAAATGATCTGACTATAAAATGAACTACGCCTCATAAGAGGGTTCGTTTAAGTGTTGTTCAAATTTGACCATAGGAAATTACTTGCACCTCATATAGAAAATAGAATATGGCAATTAATCGTACCAAGCCCACTCCGTTGGTGTTCCTTCACAAGCTGACCACCAGAGCAGCCCCACTGGTATTATGTTCGCTATTGACTCTTAAAGATATGACCTAGCATGAAGGAACATCTAGGGTAAATAGAGGAATCTGCGAAGAAAGGGAAAATAAGTAGAAAAATAGAAATAAGTAGAAAATAAAAGGAGAAGTACTAAAAGTACTAAAATCACTAGAGAAGTACTAAGAAATACTAAAAATAAGTAGAAATGACTTGCGTAAGTTCAGGAACTGAGCGTTATCATATCGTATATCCCAACATAATATCTAGCATAGAAAACACACCGTGGGTGTGATCAAAGTGACTCGCCGCACTGCAAGGGTTGAAACGCATCCAACGAAATCCCACGTTACTGCGTTCCACTATTGTGGACATCCACTGGTTGTCAAATCAGGATGCACATGCGTTAATCATCATTCAATGAACCAATGGTTCATAAAAACTATCTTGCAATCAGATCAAAACAAACTAATTTCTTCCATCATCAATGCAGTTACTACTCGCTAGGTGATGGGTATATGCTGCACAGCGAGGGATTCAGATGCAGACGAAAGTACGGGCCTACTTTGGCCGGATTCCAAATGATCCTGATAATCCGTGATGAATAATGCACCACTGAGCCTTAATGAATATATTAGCCCTGTGGATCAATT